>JAKOGI010000915.1:37500-72500 GCA_029747015.1 Carnegiea gigantea | reverse complement strand
TTGAGGATTCAATTGAAGGTTGAAGTTATGAATTTGATGTTTTTAGGGTTTAATAGATTAGAAAACTAATTTCAATTGTTAGAAACTTACCCCTAAAGGTTTGATATTTAATTGTAATTTTAGGATTAAGTAGATGTTGTTAATTGATTATTATGTTGTGAATTAGTTCCTGTACATGTGACACTATGGATCTTTAGGTTGAGTAGTTGTATTGGAAAACAAGATAGTAGAAAAAGAGGTTGAATTTTCGGATTTTACATATATTTTGCTACTGTTTGAATTTCTGTGAATTATTGGAGTGGGGAAATTTTCTAAAAATTTTACTATAGGTTTTCTGCTATGTTTGACAATTTGCAGCAAATGTTTGTGAATTTTAGATGTCTATTTTATGTATTATGACATTTTCAACGAAATTGTCCTGTTAGTTAGTTCAAATTCACCCATTGTTATAATCATTCTGAGTTACTGCGTTGGAGCAAAAATTTTGAAAATTTTACTGTGTATTATATATGTTATGTGTCTATTTTCTGCAAAGTTCCATGAAAGTTGAGTTTGCAGTTTGTGAGTTATGAAGTTTTTATTGAAGTTGCACTCTCTTAGTGCATGTTTTCGTCTATTGTTTGAACTTCTAGGAGTTATTTTGTTGGTGAAAATTGTACAAATTTTACCATATATTCTCTAGGATACTTGGATACTTTAAGTAAAATTTTCATGAATTGTGAAAATGTATCTTATGGTTTATGGATTTTTTATTGAAATTTCTCGATGTAAGTGTATATATTGATGTACAATCTTAATTTTTGGGGGAATTATGTTAGAGGAAAATCATGAAAACTATATGGTAGATTATCTGTAATGTTTGGTATTTTTCTACAAGGTTTCATGAATTTTGGATATAAGGCCTTTGTGCTACAAATTTTTGAGTAAATTTGTCATATTTAGTGTAATTATGGGTTGCCCGTTTGCATAAGCTGCAGATTGGTCATGTGGGGGTTGATTTTTAGCATTGAGAACAGTAAGGTACCTTGGTGGTCAAATTAAAATTTATGAAAATTATTTTACGGGGAATTATGTTTTGTTTTGCCTATGTTTTGGTTAGGATTGTGAAATTGCGCTTCTTTGGAAAATAAAAATATGATTATGCAAGCTATATGATTTCATTAAGTTATGTTTTTGGAGAAAGAGATTCATGTCTTGTCTAAATTTGTTACGTTGTATTCTAGAGGTATAGCCATAGTAGTGACTGTCGTTATATTCAAGTTGCCCACCGGGAGAGGTCCTAGCCAATTCCCTAGAATTTGAATGTTGACCTCATGTATTATGTGTGCCATATGGGTCCCTAGTGAGAAAGATTTCGGCCTAACCTTACAAGGATATGAATTGACTCGATGGTTTGTGTTTGTGGGCAGTTCGCAACCTCTAGAGCGAGGGTGTCTGGTTGGTACCATATGAATGAGTTGCGATTGGTCCACCATTAGTTAGTGCCATATGAATGAGCCATAGCTAGGCCACCAAGATGTCTTTGTCATTCTTACGTGTTGATGGTTCTTTGTGTGGGTCATAAGTTAATTTTCCCCTAAACCAAAGAATTTTTGGTTAAGTTAAGAACATACGATATGCTATGAAATTGGCCTTTGGCTTGGATTTGGATTTTCGGATTTGGTTTTAGATTCAAAGGCTCATTCAGGATATCTATAGGATTGTGATTGTTTTTAAGTATATGATTATTGATAAATATGCTTAAAGAAATTTATTATGTGTTTATAGAACTTTTGAAAAAAATATGCTTTGATGTATGTGTAAAGAATGGTTATGGATGGGTCATGCACTTAATTTAGTCGACTTTGCTTTCTTTTTGACTCCACTAAGGATTATGAGCCCAAAACACATGTTTGGCATGAGACAACCATGGTTAGTTTAGTGAATTAACTAATAGCAGTGTTTATTTAGGGACTTAAGTGAAAACAAGGGTTCTTCAATTGTACCTGGTATGGGACTGGTATGACTAAATTGGTCTAATTTCCTGCCCCATGACATATGTGTGTATTTGTGTGTTTTGTAAAGTTCATCAGTCTGATATATATGAAGGATATGAATCAATTTATGAAGCATGAGAAAGTTCTTAGTTGGCCTTCCAGGTGCTATATGCTATGTTCTGATTCTATGTGAAATATGTATTATGTGATTACGTGTTAATCGGTTAATGTGTAAAGTGTAACAATGGGAAAGTAAGGGTTATGCACTGGGCTCGAGCAGCTTATGACCTCACAATTTTTTGGGTTTTGAAAGCTAAAGTGGGACACAGGAGCATATGAGAAGGCCGAATGTTAAATGCCTTTTGGAGAGCGAAGTTGGGAAATCAAGTCCTTGTCATATGCTTGCCTTTTTGTCTATATTTGTTGAGTATAGATATGGATATATATTCTGTCTAACTATGTAAGAATATTATGGATATATTTCAAGTATGAATGTAAATGTATGCTTTGGAACTATCCCGGCAACTTTAGCTATATTCTTGCTACAGGCTGCCGCTGCCATCATCTATTAATTAAGATTTAGGTGTTTAGATAGCCTTGTGGGTGTCTCCTGTTAGGCATCCACAATGATGATACGCCCGCCCTTCTTTGGGCAGGCCGTTACAGAAGTGGTATCAGAGTAATTATCTTGCGACCTCTGACCTATACAGCTTGTGTGCGTAGGTTATTGGCTATGTGTTTGATGATGTTTATGTGCGTCATTTTGTGCGTTATGTGTGCTATACATGTCCTTGATTTGCAATGTCGCTTTGTTTGAGTTAGGGCTTGAGATTAGAAAATTGGTAAGGTAAGTTTGGAGGACGAAACTTATTTTAAGAAAGGAAAGATGTAACACCTCAAAATTTTAGAACCTAATTTTGACTAATGTGTTACTGTGTGACTTGTGTTTATATGTTATGTTATTTACTTTAGACTTTTATTCTTAGATTTGTGTTACAAATTACTTTTGGAAAACAATTAGAAGTTGTTTAATTACTCCTAGTAATAGCTTATAATTTATTAAGGCGGAAAAAAGAAAAAAAGTAAAAAGGGGGATACTTTTTAAAAAATCACATGCAAAGGGTAGTGTGTTTTTCCGGTGAAAAAGGGGAGGGTTGGATTTTTCTTCTTTCCCCAAGCACAAACACATGCACGCACAGAGAGTGGAGAGTGGAAGCAAGAGAAGAGGAGGAATGAGAAGAGGAGGAAAACGAAGGAGCAGGAAAAGGAGGAATTAAGCTTGGTCAAAGACTAAAGTTGAGTAATCTTTTCTTTCTTAAACCTAAAATTGAACAGGCGAAGACTCGTTGAATGATTTATGCTTGAATTTGATGATTCAATTGAAGGTTGAAGTTATGAATTTGATGTTTTTAGGGTTTGATAGATTAGAAAACTAATTTCAATTGTTAGAAACCCACCCCTAAAAGCCTGATGTTTAATTATGTTTTTAGGATTAAGGGGATGTTGTGAATTGATGATTATGTTGCAAATTCATTCTTGTACATGTATGGTATAAGAGAACCATGGTCAGTTTAGTTAACAGACTAACGGCAAAGTTTGTTTAGAAACTTAAGTGAAAATGAGGGTTCCTGAATCGTAGCTGGTATAGGACAGGTATGACTAAGTTGGCCTGATTGCCCACCTCATGACATATGTGGGTATGTGCGTGTTTTGTATAGTTCATCAGTACGATACACATATGAAGGATATTTTGTCAATTTATGAAGCATAAGCATATTCTTAGTTCACCTTCCAGGTGTTGTATGCCACGTTATGATCTATGTGATATGTGTATTATGTGATTGTGAAAAATGTAACAACGAGGAAGGTAAGAGTTATGTACTAGCCTCAGGGAGCTCATGACCTCACAATTTTTCAGGTTTTGAAAGCTAAAGGGGGACACAGGAGCATACGAAAATGGTAGATGTCAAATACTTTTTGGAGAGCGAAGTTGGGAAAGCAAGCCCTTGTCATATGCGTATCTTATAGTCTATGTTTGTTGATTATGGATATGGATGTGTTTTGTATGTAATTATGTAAGAATATTATGGATTTAATTTAAATATGAATGTAAATGTATGCTTTAGAACTACCTTGACAACTATAGTTAGATTCTTGCTACAGGCTTCCGCTGCCATCACCTATTAATAGGTTAATTAAGATTTAGGCATTTAGATAGGTTTATGGGTGTCTCCAGTCAGGCATCCACGACGATGGTGCGCCTGCCTCCTTCGGGCAGGCGGTTACAGAAATGGTATCAAAGCAATAATCCTTAAACCTCTGACCTGTAAGGCTTATGTGCACACATGATTGCCTATTTGTTTGATGATGTGTATATGTGTGATTTTGTGCATTATGTGTGTTCTACGTGACCTTGATTTGCAATTTGGCTTTGTTTGAGTTGGGGTATAAGATCAGAAAATTGGTAAGATAGTTTCAAGCACGAAACTTATTTTAAGGGGGGGAAGGATGTAGCACCCCGAAATTTTAATTACTAATTTTGGCTAATGTGTTATCATGTGACATATGTTTATTTTAGGTTATTTACTTTAGACTTTTATGCTTAGATTTGTAATGAAAATAACTTTTGGGAAACAAAGATGTTTAATTACTGCCAGTAATAGCTTCCTATTTATTAAGGCAAAAAAAAAAAGAAAAGGGGGATGACATTCTCTTTTAAACCACCTACAGCGGTGTGCTTTATCTGTAAAAAGGGGGAGGGTTTGATTTTTCTTCTTCCCCCAAACACAAACACATGCACACATAGAGAGAGGAGAGAGGAAGCTAGAGAGGAAACAGAAAGATAAGAGGAAGAAAGACAAGGAATTAGGATTGGTTTAAGGACTAAAGGTGAATAATCATTGATTTGTTCAACCTAAATTTGAATTGGGAAAGAATATTTGAATGATTTATGCTTGAATTTGAGGATTCAATTGAAAGTTGAAGTTATGAATTTGATACTTTTAGGGATTGATAAATTAGAAAATTAATTTTAATTGTTAGAAACCCACCCCTAAAAGCTTGATGTTTAATTGTGATTTTGGGATTAAGTGGGTGTTATGAATTGACGACTATGTTGTGAATTCGTTCTTGGACATGTGAGAATATGGATTTTTGGGTTGATTACTTATATTGAAAAAACAATATGGTTGAAAAAGAGATTGAATTTTTCAGATTTTACAAATATCTTGCTACTATTTGAATTTCTGTGAATTATAGGAGTGGAAAAATTTTCAAAAAACTTTACTGCAGGTTTCGTACTATGTTTGACAATTTTCAGCAAATATTTGTGGATTTTAGATGTCTATTTTATGAGTTATGAATTTTTGAATGAAACTGCTTGTTAGTTAGTGCATAAATTTGCCTGTTGTTTTAATTACTGTGAGTAATTAGATTGGAGCAAACATTTTGAAACTTTTACTATATATTATATATGTTAGGTGTCTACTTTCTATGAAGCTTCATGAATGTTGAATTTGCAGTTTTGTGAGTTATGAATTTTTAATTGGAATTGCCCTCTTTTGAAGCATCATTTCGTCTATTGTTTGAATTTCTAGGAGTTATTTCATGACGAAAAATTGTAAAACTTTTTTCATATATTCGCTAGTTTATTTGGATACTTTAAGTAGATGTTCATGAATTGTGGATGTACATCTTATGATTTATGGATTTTTTATCGAAATTTCCTGATTTTAGTGTATATATTCATGTACTATCTTAATTTTTGTGGAGGATCGGCTTAGAGCAAAATCATGAAAACTGTGTGGTAGATTATCCATAATATTTGATATTTTTTGCAATGTTTCATGAATTCAAATATGAGGTCTTCATGTTACAAATTTTTGAGTAAAGTTGTCATATCCAATGTAATTATGGGTTGTTCATATGCATTAACCATAAATTGATGATGTGGGGGTTGATTTTAAGCATTGAGAACAGTAAGGTGCCCAGTGGGTGAAATGAAAATTTGTGAAAATTATTTTGCGTCAAATTATGTTTTGTTCTGCCTATATTTTTGTTAGAATTATGAAATTAAGCTTCTTTGAAAATTAAGAATGTAATTATACAAGCTATGTGATTTCATTAAGTTGTGTTTTTGAAGAAGAAGGTTCATATCTTGCTTGAAGTTGTTACGTTGTGTTGTAGAGCAATGGCCACAGTAGTGATTTTCGTTATACTCAGGTCGCTCACCGGGATAGGTTCTAACCAATCCCCTAGGATATGAATGTAGGTATCATGTGTTATGTGAGCAATGTGGGTCTCTATTGAGAAGGATTTCTATCCAAACTTACTAGGAGCATGTTTGGCCTAATTTGTGAATAACTGCTTTTATTTTTCAGAACTTATTTTTTCAAAAACTGTTTTTGTAGAAATTAGAAAGTGTTTGGCCTAAATTATAGTAGAAGTGTTTTTAAAAGAATTGAATTGTTTGGCCTAATTTTTGTGAAACTATTGTTTTTGTTTTAAATTTTTTTACATTTTCTATTTTGGTCTTAAGAAATATCAAGTTATCAATTGCACATAGTAGTACGTATTTCTGACCTTTTTTCGGACTTGATAGATGAAGAGGAGCAATAGCCACCCATTGCTCAAAGCCTAAGTTGTGAAGAAAATTAATTAAATACTTTACTTATGTCTTACATTAGCATTTGTTTGTTTCTTAGCTATTGAATATGTCTTGTCAGAGAAACCAATGATTTTGAAATCACTTTATCAGTTTCTCCACTGTCTCTCTCCATATGTTTTTGTGTTCCACTTCATTGTTTGATACCAGTTTCTCGATGAATGAATTGATCATTATAAAAAAATTAGCTAATTTTTCTAAACCTAAATTAGCAAATGGCATGGAAAATTGAGATATATGGCTTTAACATGGATAATTAGGGATCTAAAACTCAAAGCAAGAACAGAAATGATGATTAATGACAACACAGAGAAGTAAGATGAAAATCAGTATAGAAGTTGCAGTGGGATTGTTTTCTGTTGGGATACGATTGGATAGGGGGCAGTGGAGAGAGAGATATGCAGAATTTTTGGATAGAATATGTTGTATCTATACGTGTGAAATATATGGGTATTGGGTGGGAATTTGTTTGATTCTCAAGGGCATATTAGTCTAGATGCAAATAATATTTGAGTGTCCTCCGCAAATAATACTTAAGTGCCCCCCATATTATAAGGCACGCTCCATGGAAATCTATAATCAGAAGCAGCAAATTGCTGCTTCTATTTTTTGAGGGCAGTTTCTTTCAAAAAAGTTTTTCAAAAACAGTTTTTAGTTTTTTAAAAAATAGGTGTTTGGCCTAGTTAGTGTTTTTGTGGTCTAAAAACACTATCTAAAGTTAGGCCAAACAGGTCCTAGGATATGAATGTGACTCCATGATTTGTGTTTGTGGGCAGTTCACGACCTCTAGGGCTAGGGTAGGTTGGTACCATATGAATGAGTTGCCGCTGGTCCACCATTTGTTGGTACCATATGAATGAGCCACAGTTGGGCCACCATGATACATTTATCACCCTTATGTTGTGATGGTTCCTTGTGTGGGTCATGAATTAATTTCCCCTAAACTAAAGAATTTTTGGTTAAGCTAAGAATATATAATATGTTATAAAATTGGTTTTTAGCTTGAATTTGGATTTTGGATTTGGTTATGGTTTTAAAGGATCGTTTAGGATATCTATAGGGTTGTGATTGTTTTTGAAGTATATGTGTGATTGATAAATATGTTTAAAGAAATGTATTATGTGTTCATAGCAAGAATGTGGACTTTTGAAAGAAATATGCTTGTATGTATGTGTCAAGTATGGTTATAGATGGATCATTAGCTTGATTTAGCAGATTTTGCTTTCTTTTGGACACCAGTAAGGATTATGAGCCCAAAACACATGCTTGGTATGAAACAACCGTGGTTAGTTTAGTAAATAGACTAACAGCATAGTTCCTTTATGGACTTAAGTGAAAACGAGGGTTCTTAAATCGTACCTGGTATGGGACAAGTACGACTGAATTGGTCTAATTTCCCACCTTATGACATATGTGTGTATGTGTATGTTTTGTAAAGTTCATCAGTCCGATATATATATGAAGGATATGAGTCGATTTTTGAAGCATGAGCAAGTTCTTAGTTCGCCTTCCAGGTGTTATATGCTATGTTCTAATTCTATGTGATACATGGATTATGTGATTACGTGTTAACCATTTAATGTTCAAAGTGCGAAAATGGGGAAGGTAAGGGTCTCAACTCAAGGAACTCATGACGGCACAACTTTTCAAGTTTTGAAAGCTAAAGGGGGGCACACGAGCATATAAGAAGGCTAAATGTTAAATACTTTTTGGAGAGCGAAGTTGGGAAAGTAAGTCCTTGTCATATGCTTGCCTTATAGTCTACGTTTTCTTGTTATAGATACATATGTATTTTGTATTTCAGTAAGTTAGAATATTATGGATATAGTTTAAGTATGAATATAAATGTACGCTTTAGAACAACCGTAGCAATATTTTGTATATATTCTTGCTACAGGCTTCCGCTGCCATCATCTATTAATAAGTTGATTAAGATTTAGGTGTTTACATAGCCTTGTGGGTATTTCTAGTTAGAAATTGGTGACACGCGTGATTGGCTATCTGTTTGATGATGTGTATATGTGCGATTCTTTGCATTACGTGTGCTCTACATAACCTTGATTTGCAATGTGGCTTTGTTTAAGTTGGCGCTTGAGATTGGAAAATTTGCAAGGTAACTTTCGAGGAAGAAACTTATTTTAAGAGGGTAAAAAGAGGGAGGGTTGGATTTTTATTCTTCCCCCAAACACAGACACATGCATGCATAGAGCGAGGAGAGAGGAAGCTAGAGAAGAGGAAGAACAAGGAGGAATTAAGATTGGTTCAAGGACTAAAGGGGAGTAATCCTTGCTTTCTTCTAAAATTGAAAAGGGGAAGATTATTTGAATGATTTATGCTTGAGTATGAGGATTTAATTGAAGATTGAAGTTATGAATTTGATGCTTTTAGGGTTTGATATATTGGAAAACTAATTTCAAGTGTTAGAAACCCACCCCTATAAGTTTGATGTTTAATTGTGACTTTGGGATAAAGTGGATGTTGTGAATTGATGACTATGTTGTGAACTCATTCTTGTACATGCGAGGCTATGAATTTTTAGATTTATTACTTATATTGGAAGAACAAAATGGTAGAAAAAGAGGTTGAATTTTCAGATTTTATAGATATCTTGCTACTATTTGAATTAATGTGAATTATTGGAGTGGGAAAATTTTCTGAAAATTTTACTAGAGGTTTTCTGCTATGTTTGACAATTTGCAGCAAATGTTCATGAATTTTAGAGGGCATTTTATGAGGTATGAATTTTTGAACAAAACTACCCTATTGGTTAGCACATAGATTCGCCGTTGTTTTAATTACTGTGAGTTATTGCGTTGGAGCAAAAATTTTGAAAATTTTACTGTATATTATATATGTTATGTGTCTTTTTCCTATAATGTTTCATGAATGTTGAATTTGCAATTTGGGAGTTATGAATTCCTATTTTAATGCATGATTTCATCTACTGTGTGACTCTCTATGAGTTATTTTCTTGGTGAAAAATTGAAAAAGGTTTACCGTATATTCTCTAGGATACTTGGATACTTTAAATAAATTTTCATGAATTGTGGATGCGTATCTTATGATTTGTAGACTTTTGATTGAAATTTTCTGGTTTTAGTGTATATATTCGTGTATTATCTTAATTTTTGTGGAGGAATGGCTTAAAAGAAAATCATGAAAACTATATGGTAGATTATGCATAATATTTGGTATTTTCTACGAAGTCTCATGAATTTTGGATATGAGGTCTTTAGGTCACAAATTTTAAGTAAAATTGTCATATTTCAAGTAATTATGGATTGTTCGTATGCATGAACTCTAGATTGATCATGTGAGGGTTGATTTTGAGCATTGAGTACAGTAAGGTACCTTGGTGGTGAAAAGAAAATTTATGAAAATTATTTTGCATGAAATTATGTTTTGTTTTGCCTATGTTTTTGTTAGAATTGTGAAATTGACCTTTTTTGAAAAATAAGAATGTGATTATATAAGCTATATGATTTTATTAAGTTATGTCTTTAGGGAAAGAGGTTCATGTCTTGCCTAAAGCTGTTACGTTGCGTTTTGGACCTATGGCCATAGTAGTAGTTGTCGTCATGTTTAGATCGCCCACTGGCAGAGGTTCTAACCAATCCACTGGGATATGAATGTCGGCTCAAGTGTTATGTGAGCCATGTGAGTCGCTAGTGAAAAGGATTTTGGCCTAAACTTACAAGGATATGAATGTGGCTTCATGGTTTATGTTTGTGGGCAGTTCGCGACCTCTAAAGCGATTGTTCCTAGTTGGTACCATATGAATGAGTTGCGGCTGGTCCACCATTGTGTGGTACCATATGTGAATGAGCCATAGCTAGGCCACAAGGATGTGTTTGCCACACTTATGTCGTGGTAGTTCTTTGTGTGGGTTATGAGTTGATATCCCCTAAACTAAAGAGTTTTTGGCTAAGCTAAGAACATACAATATGTTATGAAATTGATTTTTGGCTAGGATTTGGATTTTGGATTTGGTTTTGGATTCGAAAGATCATTCAAGATATCTATAGGATTGTGGTGATGCTGAAGTATATGCGCAATCGATAAATATACTTAAAGAAATATACTATGTGTTTATAGCAAGAATTGGACTTTTCAAAGAAATATGCTTTTATGTATGTGTCAAGTGTGATTATGGATGGACCATTAGCTTGCTTTAGCAGAATTTGCTTTCTTTTGGACTCCAGTAAGGATTAGGAGTCCAAAAGACATGCTTGGTATGGACAATCATGGTTAGTTCAGTGAATAGACAAACAGTAGAGTTTGTTTAGCAACTTAAGTGAAAACAATGGTTCTTGAATCATACTTGCTATGGGACAGATACGACTAAGTTGGTCTAATTGCCCACCTCATGGCATATGTGTGTATTTGTGTGTTTTGTAAAGTTCATCAGTCCAATATAATTGTGAAGGATATGAGTCGATTTATGAAGCATGAGCAAGTTCTAAGTTCTCCCTCCAGGTGTTGTATGCTATGTTTTGATTCTATGTGATATATGTATTATGTGATTACGTGTCAACTGGTTAATATATACAGTGTAACAACAGGGCAGGTAGGGGTTATTGGCTCGGGGAGGTCATGACCTCACAATTTTTCAAGTTTTGAAAGCTAAAGGGGGACACAGGAGCATATGTGAAGGCTAGATGTTAAATACCTTTTGGAGTGCAAAGTTGGGAAAGCAAGCCCTTGTTATATGCTTGCCTTATAGTCCACATTTGTTGATTATAGATATGGATGTATTGTGTATGTAAGGAGTTAAGAATATTATGGATATAGTTTAAATATGAACGTAAATGTATGCTTTAGAACTACCCTGGCGACTTTAGTTATACTCTTGCTACGGGCTTCCACTGCCATTGTCCATGAATAGGTTAATTAAGATTTAGGTGTTTAGATAACCTTGGGGGTGTCTCCAATTACGGATCCATGGCAATGGCGTGCTTGCTCCCTTTGGGTGGGCCGTTACAGAAGTAGTATCAGAGCAATAATCCTGTGACCTCTAACCTGTATATGTGCGATTTTGTGCGTTATGTGTGTTCTACGTGACCTGGATTTGCAATATGGCTTTGTTTGAGTTGGGGCTTGAGATTAGAAAATTGATAAGGTCAGTTTTGAGGACGAAACTTATTTTGTATATAAGTATGTAAAAATATTATGGATATAGTTAAGTATGAATGTAAATGTATGCTTTAGAACTACCCTAGCAACTTTAGTTAAATTCTTGCTACTGGCTTTCGTTGCCATCGTCAATTAATCGGTTAATTAAGATTTAGGTGTTTAGATAACCTTGTGCATGCCTCTAGTTAGGCATCCACGGCGGTGATGCACCTATCCCTTTAGGTGGGGCGTTATGATTTTGAAAATAAAAAAAAATAAAAAATGGTTATCAATGCTAACTATTACCTTTTTCAAATATAACAAAGAAAGAAACACAAGTCGTTTTATTAATGTAGGGTGGTGTGGCACATGACATGTAATCGGAAGCATAAGCTCTTAAGCGTATGTAATTAATTGGATTCGATACCTACGTACTTTCTAGTGTGCAATTATGTAGAAATTGTCATTGCGAGTCAAACACAAAATCATGTCATGGACAACACCTATTGTCGTCTCGTCAATCTCTAATAAGCAAATGGTCAACTTTAGTTTTGAAGATTTTACAACTTATACGTACACCAATTACAAAATCACTAATTCACATACGTATTCATTGATCTTAGACAATATTTTCACACCTCTTAAACGGCCTAAAAACTTATTATTAATAAGTAACAACCACAATTTGTAGTCAAATTATTATCATATAAGCCGTTCAACATTTTGATAAATTTCAATTTTTCAATTTTTAACTGTGTGTTTTGAAATCATTATTCAACCATCTTGACCACAAACATTTTTTAATCAAAATTTGTAGGTAATAAGGACTAAATAATAATAATTTTCCTGTTGATGAAAAAATTTTATGCTAAGGAAGGTTAAATAATAATTCCAAAAACAGGTGGTTAAAACAAGGGCAGCCCGGTGCACAAGCATCCTGCGTTCACACAGTGTTCGGGGAAGGGCCCCACCCCAAGGATGAATTGTAGCCAGCCTAACCTGACTTTTTCAGTGACTGATTCGAAGACTCGAGCCCATGACCTTTTGGTCACATGGAGACAACTTTACCGTTGCTCCAATGTGGTTAAAATAAGATTTATCTAAAGTTTAAATGAGATATATGATCATAGTTCGTTTACAATATCACATACAACTAGAGTTGTTCATCGGTCCTGAACCGAACCGAACTGACCTAAAAAAACTGATTGAGATCCAACTTGGGGACCAGACCAGACCAGACCGGTCCAAAGTCGGTCCAGACTGGGACCGAACCGGGAGAAGTTGGACCGGACCGAGACCGAATCGATTTGCACTGAGTCACTTCAAAAGTCTTGCAAGAATGTTGACTTGCTCAAACTGAATTACAGCTCTATAGTTGAACCACTCTCTTTCAAATCTCAACACTCTTCACTTGAAAATACAAACAAAATACCCAAAAAAAAAAAAACGAAAAACATGGGATAAAAGTCTTGCAAGAATACTGCAAATGGGGCCTAGGGTATTCAAAATAAAAGAGAGAGATTATCGGCTAGATCAATTAAAAACGGTGCCCTGCTGACAGAAGGGCGCCACCAGAGGCAGCCCTTAGAGCGGCAATGAGAGGTTAAGGCGTGAGTGACCCATAAGGCCTGAGGGCAGTGCAGAAGTAGGACAGTAGCACCGGAGGCAGCCCGCGGTGGCAGTGAGAGGCTGAGAGCAGAGTCGGGTGCCACCGTGCCAAAGAGAGTCAGAGAGTGGGATTGAGGGTGATGGCTGAATCGCTATGCCAGTGATGCAATTGAAGGAAGGCAAAGGCACACAAAATAGGAGAACACAGAGCAAAAAACCAGCAAAAAATAAGAAATCCTGATTTTAATTCGGTCCATGTTCCAGTCCACCCGGTCCAAACCAGGACCGAACCGAAGACCGAACAAAACCAGCCACAAGACCGTGGACCAAACCTAATTCACTCCAGTTTGGTCCGGTCTAAACCGGTCATCGGCTTGATCCGATTTGGAACCGAATAATGAATAACCCTACAAACAGTACGTTGATGACTTTGGTTGTCAATGATACCTCTTAATTTTGGCTGCCAACGGTTGATGTTAGTGTCCAAGAAACCCAGAAACCCAAGAGATTTCATTGTAGATCTTGACCTTACATCCCCCAATGGCTTAAGACGATATCATCTGAAATAAGATAGGCCCTCAATCCTGGTTGCCAATGGTTGACATCAGCAACCGATAAATGCCAAGACCAAAGATTTCATCATCAAAACCCGAGTACCGCATCTTGCTCTGGCTGCCCTGAGATTGCTTTGTTGTCATAAATAATCAATGATCTGCACAATTTCCGGTAAAATGCAGAATACGTTGGAATTATAAAAAGTAAAATTAGCCCACATTGACAATTTAAGATGCGTTGAGCATGTGTATATAACTACGAATCACTCGTTTCATTACCAATTGGTTTTAGATTGAAACCTCATTTAAACTTATATACATTACTCATTTATTTATGGCCCAATTTCTATTAAATTTAACAATGCAACCACAGCCACAAGATAAAACTTGATATAGCATGACAATGTACAATTGACTGGAAGAACTCTACATGCATTCACAAATATGTTACATTTTCCTCCCTTACATTACGAGGGACAGAAGAAGGAAAAATAAATAAAACGAAAGAGGAATACATCAGACAAATCTTTCTCCTTGCAGAAGCCAAGCATGTTCCAGAGAAACTGCCCATATGCTGCATCTCCTGCTTACCTCAACTGATGAGATCTCCTTTCAGAGCATCAGCAGCCCTTTGAATGGCTCTTGCAGCCCTCCATATCTCATGCTGAATTGTCGCATTATTTCCTCCCTCCATTTGTGTGGAATGATAGATAGCATTAGCTACAGACGGGAAGACGCTCAGCTTGCTTTCAGAGTCGACAGAAGGACCATAAACCTGCAACCAGAATAACGCTGGTTAGTTAGATAGAACACTCTCTAGAAGAAATCACTTCGGTCAGTTCAGTCTCATGTATTCATTTCTACTCATGCTGCCCTGTCGCAGCACATTAATCAACATATATAATGGGAAATAACAGTCCATCTCTAACGTAGGATCATTAGACTTTCAATATTTTTCTTCTTTTTCCTTTTTTTGGGTTGGGGGGGGGGGGAAGGGATTGTACATGCATATGTCCCAAACTTTGCTCAAACAAGTTCCATATTCAGTTGGCTCTAAATATTACAGTTATGAAAGCAATCCATTCCTATGATCTACTCATCTATAAGTAACACAATTTTTATGGTCTGAGCCTTGAGGTAATTTCTTCACAATAATTCCATACCCTATCACGCCATACAAGAGAACCAGGGAGGCTCATGAAAGATGCACGGGATAACTTTACTAGGTAACTTAAGTTCCTTTTTCTTTCTTTCCAAAGGCACATGACCAAACACCACTGTCTGGGCACTCCTTTGCGAAGCATGGAAAGAACGTATGTAGCCTTGCCCCTAATAGAACGATTCCAAAAACATGCCAAACAATTTAACCAAAACATTTTGTTGCACTAAAAAGCTTTAACATGCGTCAGAAAAACAGCAGCATTAGAGAGTCATAGCGGACAACGATTCAAATTCCGGGTGTTCCGCGATGAAATGGCTGCATCGGAAAGATTTTTAAGCTGGCAGAACCGCGTTTTCACCGCTACATAAAATGCGATTGTCGCATTAAAGCGATTTTAACATTCCATGACCGAAACCGCAATGGCGACCAAACTGCAATTTGAATCCTTGATAGTGGATAAGAACAGCGTAAAGCAGGTTAGGGGAAAGTAGGAAACGCATTAGGAAACATTAGGAAGTAGCACACTAACAAAATTACAACTCCCACTTCGAATCTCTCTTTCGCGGGACTTGCAGAGATCCAAGAGTAAGCAACCTCACCCTTGCAAGCATTTCTGCAAGCAGGGAGATTGATTCCAATGGACCCACAAAAAATTAAAATCAAAACATTTTGCTGAGTTAAAATTTTTGAACAAATTAGAAAATATATGTAAATATACATAGCAAAAACATTGGAGAAATAGGCAAATTCATAACTACATACAGTCAAAATATAAAGAGAAAAGTTACGATTAAATTAACTTAAAATTTGGAAGATTATATGAAAGGAAAGTGGAAAGCATCAGTGTACTATAAAAACAATAGCAATAAAGTAGCCAGTAGCATGGCCATGGGCTAAAGTAATAACCACATGAAAGCAATAACACCGCCAACAGCAGACATATTTAACTAGCAATTAGCAAGTCAACAAACAACACAACTTTAGGCAACTAAAAGTGAAAGCATAACAGGTTAGCTACTTAAGATCTAGAACTCTAATTTTTTTTTACCTCCAAAACCTCCTATCTGCACCATAAATTGATGATTCCAATGCCTGTAATCTGGATATCGCTTATAATCGGAAGTATTCTAATTTAAAAGCTTATATCTAAGATGCTCCATAAGAAATCACAGCTGAATGCATAGTCTCCCAAAAGGGCATCATCTGATAGATAATGAAGCGAAGTTATAACAGGCCAGGGCAAACCAGAGATTCTGTGGAGAAGGCAAACATGGCAGCTGGCGTTAATCCAACATATCCAGCTACAGTGATGAAACTTGCACGTAACAAACTAAATAGGGATCATAGAAGATGCTCAGACCAACTAGTAGGATCAAAAGGCCACTTACAAGATGCTTAAACCACCGGCTCCCAAGCAGCCCTTCAGCATCCAACAAACCTCTTTCTGCAAGCATCAATCGATCACTTAGTACCCTCTCCTTCATAACCTCAACTTCACCTAAGCTCCCATCGGCCCTTAGCTTCTGCAATTATCCATATTGACCATGTCAATGACATGCAGCGATGTTAATGCATAGAAAAAATAATAAATAGGGTTGGTTCTGATTCATACATGCATTGTACACGAAGAGTAGAAAGTTTATTTATGTAACTCTACATCAGAACCTCAAGTATAAGTTACAGAATGTTATTCTGAACCTCTGCAGTTAACAGCAGCACCACTTATGTATGATGCCATGAGATTCCCTGTACTCTGGAAAAGGTTAGATTATTAAAGATTTGACTAAAGTTCAGAAATGATATCGACACCAAAGTCTTCACAAGCATCAGGCATTTGGAGCCTTCATTGGTAAAAATAGCCTCACTTTCATGCAAAGCACGCCTAAGGTTAATTCCATGATTGTATTAAAAACACTATTGCCCAGGTCCAGCTAAAAATATATGGAGAGAAAAACCACCACAGGACGACATAGGGTGCTATTGTTTTCGCACACAATAAGCACATGGCATTCAGCTTCACTCATAGATTGTGCTTCAAGCCTTCAAAAAGCACCTAACATGACTAGTTCTTTTACTTTTTGTAAAAAGTTGGAGATAACATGCATCTCAAAAAACCTGCCAGAGACAATATATTGGAGATAAAGAAAGGAGAGTCTCAAGGTTATCTTCTCATGCTTGGAAATATGTTGTAGTTTGATTTCCATATTTTCGACATTTATAGGTATTTATGAAAGAAAAAAAATGACACTTATAGGTAACTACATGATAGTGAAAACAAGGTTATATGAGAGTATTTTAGTTATGATAGGTTCCGGTATTATTTTACTTGTTTTCCAACCGGTATTATTTTACTTGTTTTCCAAGTTAAGTGTTGCAAAATACTATGCAATACTATAATTGAATATTCAAGAATATATTGATTACAAACTCCCCCACATGAGTTCTCACCTTCTATCCCTTTGTCTCCAACCCCCATGGCCCTTTCCTAATTTCTAATCCCTATCTTTCTCATTTCTATCCTTTAACCCTGACTCTACTTTCTCCCTTTTTCCAACACCTGTGACATGTCTAGGTTTTGCCTTTGGGGCACAGTGATGACACAGAGGCGACCATACTGACAAGAGAACCGAAAACCAAACTATTTGACCTGGAACCAAACTTAACCTGAAAACCAATCTGAACTAAACCCAAAAAGAATTTCCCCTAACAGTTGCGCTTCTTTTTATTACAGACAAGTCCAATGGACCAAATATCAACCAACCCAAAATCAATCAGAACCTAAACCAAAATCTCAATGACTAAAAACATGAACCAACCTGAAATTAGCCCAACCTGTACTCGAACTGAATGACATGTTTGCCAAGTCTAAATGATCCATGAAGATGTTGGCCATTTGGGGAACGTTACATTTTTTTTCATTATTATAGGCAACCTAGGTGTAACAAATAGTTGTCTACAGAAACCCTATCCTTCTTCCTTTCCATACTTATAACCAATGTCCATGGAGTGATTAACATGGAAATCGAAAGACGTATGGATGGTCTTAGGTAGTGTCATGCACATCGGTATAATAGGTCCTCTTCTTCAGACTTCAATCGCCGATGCAATTTTCTTTCTCAAATGAAAGGACCAGTTCAAAAACATCTAAAAAAGTGTGGCTTTTCAAAAAGCGTCTGGTGTAAAGCTGAACCTTTAATCTAAACAGCTCTATTTTAAATTCGTATTCATTTTACACTCTGCCTGCAGTAAATTCCTTTTATCCTAAATAAAATGATCACTTTTAAGATTTCAAGAAAGATTCAGCGACGCGTTTGATACAGTCTCCACCATTACCCAGCATTAAACGGAGAGGAATCTTCTCTAAATTATTTTGGGCATGGAGAGAGCAACATTGACTTAAGTTTTCTTCTTATACAGTCTTTATATCTGAAAGACAACTTGTCATACAAGTGAGATAACAAGGACACAGAATCAGGATGCAAAATCTTAAAGCACATAACAAGATCATGCTCATTTGCATCATTCCTTATTTCATCAGTAGGTGACCTCTAACTATGCAACATTAAAACAGTCAGCCACTCAGTCAACTCTAACCATGTAACATAAAAACAGAACAAACTATTTGTAAACTCTCTGATATCAGTACTCACTAGCGCAGTATTGCAAGTTAATACTATGAAACATGCTTTGACACTTGCTTGATGCATGTAATGAGTGTCAGTTCTCATTTCTTTGTTATGAAACTAACCACTGATCAGTTCAGACTTCAATGATACTTGCAAAAACAGACCTGACCAGAACCCACCCAAAAATTTTGAGTATTAAGTACGATCTTCTCGACCTGAACCTGAAATAATTAAACCCAAAAAACCCCACAAATTAACAGGTCAAACCCAAGTTGAGATTTCGCTGATCCTGCAAAAACATAGGCTGACCCAACTCCCCTCCCCCCCCCGGGGGAAATTTTTGAGTATTGAATACGATTTTCTCAACCTGAACCTGAAATAAATTAAACCCAAAAAACCCACAAATCAACAAGTCAAACCCAACCCAAACCCATTGAGTCAAAAACAATCAAAATAATAGTTGCGTTTGAGACATGTTGACAGAATGATTTATCCCTCTTGTTTGATTTTTTTTTTTTTTTTGGGGGGAAACCCTTACATTGGTTATTCACTATGTCGCATCATTAAATGAATGCATCAGTCATCATACTCGGCACATATGCCACACATTTGATGCTTCATACAGAGAAGAATGTTAGAATCAAATTAAATAGCGTTTATCTCACTTTTACTTCCTGCTGAATTTCTTTAGCAGCTGCAAGAAGATGCCGAACGGACGTATTAATAGGAAGAACAGATGCACGACCTTCCAGCACACTGCTCAGGATAACCGCATACTCCTGCAACGAAATATGATCAGCATTAGCCCTCCAACTCTGAAATGCAGATAAGTGCTTCTCCCTAATGCCCAGGACGAGCTTTAAATTTTTCTCTTACATTTGGCTGACATTTTCTACTATTTTGGACAAAGATGTTACCCTATTGTTGGAACTGGTAGGCTAATAGATGAGTAGATGACCAACTAAATGGTTTGGGAGCCAATATACCATCAAGTTAAGAATGGAGCATATATTGCAATCTGTTATGGTCCAACAACTCAGATCCTTACCATGTTTTTCCTTTTCTAGATGCTCACTGCACTGCAAAGGTCGGTACTTTAACCGGTTATGGCAACTTCACAACCAGTGAGGAATACGTTGACGTCAAGATGAACACAGGACAGACTTTCAGGTTCATTGGCTTTAACTCATCATGATAAAATTCACAGTAAGATAAGAGCTTGAGAAATTAACACAAAAGATTGCTTGGATACCTGCAATTGCTCTGCATATGTAACATAATTAAACGGCAGGATTGGATCATCTGCCAAACGAAGAGCTATGAGGCCCCAAAGTCCTGCCACTGGAAAAAAACCACAAAAGCTGGTATCAAGGTGATAAACAGAAGCTGGGTTTTTCAACATTCATCAGCTGGTATCAAGGTGAAGAACTTATTCATCAGCAACTGACCAGCTGCGTGACGCTGGAAAGAAGGATCTCCATAATTTATCATCCAATCATAAGAGTCGAAAGCCGTATGATACACCGGAAAATCTGAGAATTTATCCAAAAAGAAAGGATTTATCTGTGATATACTGATATTAGAAACCTTTCAAAGATCAATCTCAGGGCCACTAAAACCAGACAGAATGCAAAGACAAAAATAAATAAGTGAACAAAGACAGCAAGATGACCTGTTAGATCCATAATCTAAAGTCTCCCTTGATGTTTCTGTTTTTCTTTTTAGCCAAAGAAAGTACTACGAACGCATTTGAAGAAAAATTGTAGGCTGATAATCACTAAAAATAAGAAATTAGCATTGTCGTAGCAGGTGAAAGGAAATCGAGATGGATTCTAAAATTTTGGAGGACTTCCCATCAAAGTACAAAAAATCCACATGGTGAGAAAATAGACATCTTTTTAACATGGTTATGTAAAGGGCAAGGAAAAAGGAATTTCATGACCAAAGACCATGGTTTCTTCAAGGGACAGTCAAACAGAAGATGAATTTCAACGGCAAGGAAAAAGGAATTTCATAGTGATACAAGTATGCTAATATGAAACGATCACTCATTTCTCTAGTCACAAACTTCATTAATTGGATAGGAGATAGGGGCAAATACGGCAAGCAAGGCAAGTCCTCTTTGCTTAGAGAAAGTGAATCGAACTATTGAAAACAAACTGACCCTGCTACCAGACATATAATAGCTCTGCAATCCTATCCTGGCATGTACAGAAGATAGCTAACCATAAAACTGATAGGATTCTTATAATCAATGTAGCTTTTTTTTTGGGGGGGGGGGTAAATCATGCAATAGAGAAATGAGGTACCTTTTCCATAGTATATGTCTAAAGAAGAAACTCCTGCATGCTGCAGAAATGGAGCAAAATCTGAGTCAACTCCACTAAGCCTCTGGATCTGCAACAGACACAATTAATTAATTGGCATGTCCAGAGAAGCATCTAAAATTCAATACATCAAATTTCAAAGAGTCCCATCTGTGCTGTACATCTTAGCCCTTAAAGTGCATGAAAATGATACAATCGGCTGCATGGCTTCAAATGCAAAGCCCTATATTGACTACAATTCTCAATCCTCACCTATAATGACATCTACTCTTTGTTTCCCTTGTTAATTTGGATACCAAGATCCCCATTGAAAAAGATCTTTAAATACTTTTCATACAGCATGGAACAAACTAAGACGGCGGAAATTGCTCATTCAACTATTCAAGTTTCATTTCCAAGTACTGGAGAAACAGAGCTGTTATCTGCTTCATTCCAGGGATTGAACCAGATAAGTGACTAGCAAGATGGTACTAGTTCACAGTCTTGTCATTCGGTCCAAATGTATGGGTCAAGAAGTGGGCAAAATATGGCTGGGGGATCCTTTTCATGCTCACTACCACACAATTTATACAGCAGGTTGCTGGCCAATGCCAGAACTTGTTCATCTATTCATGTACCTTAAAAAGAAACCTGAGACTACTATTGGTCCAAATAGCTGATTGGGGCACCCAGTTCATCTGCTAGGTACACTTACTTCCATCTTGTCTGGTCTTGGCTGGAAATAGATCTAGCTGGCAGGGGTTTTCTTGACCACCCATTTTAAACAGGCTATCCTGTTTACATAGCCGTACCACAATTGGATGATAGCTGTTGGCTGATTTTTTAAATGACAAGTGAGTACTTGATTGTCTTGCAGCTGATTTACTAGTGTAGAACCTTCACTGTGACTTGTTGGTTAGTTTTATTGCATGTGATGTTTCGTCTAATGAATTTGATGTATATGTGGGTGGTAAGTGAACCAAATCAAACTCAAATAAATCCAAATAAGAACTGAACCAAAGTAAAGAGAAAATGGAAGGTTGATTGAGATGGAATGAAAATAATAACAAAAAAGAACAAAGGATAAACAAGACCTTGCACTTGAGATAATCCTTCGCGAAGCCACTCAAGGACTTGATCTTGGGCAAATCCTCTCGTCTTCACCAAGGAATCGCTCCAATTGGAAAAGAAAAGAGAACCTAGAACACCACTTGAACTTGCCAAAATTCAAGATATAGAACTAGGGATTTTTTTTGGAACACAAATGAGAATCACTCTCAAGGTGTTTGTACTACTCTTGGAAAAGCTTACAACTCTGAATTCAAATGCAACTACATAACCCACCTATTTATAGGCTAAACAAAGATAACCAAAAGACTTAAAAACTCCTAGCAATTAAAACTAGAAAATTAAAAAGGCTTGGAAAATGGAAAAGACTCAACATAAAGGGGTGGGGGAGGTTACAAAGAATATTCTAGGCTTCCAATCAGCTGAAGACATCCATCTAGAACACTCCAAGTCGTGCATGAAGTCATCCACATGATGTCATGTAACCAAAGTCTCTTCATTTGCCCAGCATTTAATCCTTGCAGCAGCCTCCACTTCAACTGAGCATAACTCTCAGCACACACGTCCAAATCAGGTGATTCTGGGCTTGTTGGAAAGCCCTGGAAATCTATTTTCCAGAATGGGCTCATTTGCTCAATTTGGATAAGTAGATCAAAAGTTATGGTCCGAACATTACACCTATATCAGAACTGGACTGGAGCAGGACAACTTCCCTTTGAGTGCTTCCGCAGGGATGAATCGGGCACCAATTCTTCCGGAAGGAATATGAGTTTTATCCAGATTTTCGCCACTTGCTTGACTACTTCATGGTGTCTAAAGTCCTTGAACTCACATAATAAGAAAAAATATGAGAGTTCCCATGTACGCTCTTGTTTGACACTTTTCTTCTTGGAAGTTGACCTTAAATAAAAATGATGCATATGGGAATATGCATCATACTCCCCGGGTGGTTTTGAGTTTGTCCTCAAACTCAAAGGGTTAGCAAGCCTCTCAAGAAAGGGGTCACGCTCACAATATGGGAGCTTTTGGGGAAGGAGGTCACAGGGCATCACCTCTAGAGAGATATAAAAGAGGGTGAGGGGAGGATGATAAAACGGGTCATACCTGGTGAGGAGAAAATGCGGAAGTGAGAAATCTTCTTTGGGGGCAAGGGTTTGGGAAGGATGAATGAGGGTTAAGGCTTGTCGGTCCTTTTGTGGCTTGGGGCTTTGGCACGATGGAATAGGGGTCAAGGTGATTTTCTTCTCATCCTTAATAAAGGAGTAGATGTTGAGGCGCCCATGATGAATTACATGACGATCAAACATCCATGGTCTACCCAATAATATATGGCTTGCATCCATAGGAAAAATGTCACATAATATCTCATCCTTATAGTGGTCTCCAATAGAAAGAGAAATGAGGCATTGATGAGAAATGTATATACCTTTGCCTTGATTTAACCATTGGATGCTATAAGGCTTAGGATGGGGTGTAGTCGCAAGTTTGAGCTTGTCCACTATGGTTTTGGATGCAACATTTGTACAACTACCTCCATCGATGATGAGGGTACAAACTTTCCCTTGAATAGTGCACCTTGTGTGGAAAATCGCCTCTCTTTGCTCCAAGCCTTCTTGAGTAGCAAATCCACTCAATGCTCGCCTAATGACAAGCAACTCACCTTCATCGGGGCCTATGATAACCTCTTCTTCTTTTTCTTCCAAGCTTTCCTCTTCTTCATGTTCATGCTCCTCAAAAGAAGCTTGGTACTCAGCCAGGGAAACAATCCTCTTGTTAGGACAATCAGATGCAAAATGTCCCATACCTTGACAACGGAAACACCGAACTTGGTCTTTTGACCGTGAGGGCACTTTTGTGGGAGGTGGAGGGGTGATGGAAGGGACACTTTTGGCGGGTGAGGGGATTTGAATTTGTGGGGGAAAGTAAGGTGGTTCTTGAGAAAAAGGACGGGAAGGAGTCTTGGAAAAGATGCTCTTTTCCTTAGTCTTCTTTTGTTGCTCTACCTTATAGGCTAGAGAACTCAAGTTATCCAGGGATGAATAGGGTTGCAACTCAATTACATGAGCAATTGATTCATCAAGACCACTCAAATATCTTACCAATGTTTGTACATCATCTTCTTTCAAATCACACTTGAGGAGGAGTGGTTCAAACTCCCGAGTGTATTCTTCCACACTTTTTGATCCTTGCTTAAGGCGGTGGAGTTTCAGATAATTATCTTGCACATAGTGCGAGGGAAGAAACTTGGCCTTAAGCTTTTCTTTCATTTTGGCCCACGTTCTAATTTTCCCTTTCCCATTTCTTGCTCTTTTCGCTCCAAGGTTAGCCCACCAGATTGAAGCATATTTGCGGAGTTTAAGGGCTACGAGTTTTACCTTCTTGTCCTCCGGGATGTCCTCATATTCAAAGATCCTCTCAATGGTGTGCAACCAATCGAGAAATAAGTCCGGGTCAAGTTGGCCTTCAAATTCGGGGATGTCAATTCGGACACCACCAATATTGCCTCCTTGCCTTCGTCTCCTTGGGGCTTCTTCGTCACTAGAATTGGCTCGGGATTGAAGGACTTCTTCTTCCGATTCGACCACCGGTTCATGAGGATGAGAGGGAGTGGGGCTATGAACCCACCTTCGTTTTTCCTCCAAAAGTTGCCCAAGTTGAGTTCGAAGATAAGTGACTTGAGCTTCTAACTCTTCCACACGTGCTTGGTCGCTTCTTGAGGACTTTGTAGACATGTTGGAGATGCTTTGAAGGAAGAATATGCAGCAGGGAAAGTGGCACGGTCGTGCAAGGGGCACGGGCAGGCCGTGCTATGCTTCGACTTGAAGATTTCTGGAAAATGAATATGGCACGGTCGTGTGGTATGGCACGGGGGCACCGTGCGAAATTTCTGGCCTGTGGACACTGGATGTTCACGGTTTTTTTTTTTTTTTTATGTATTTGGGTGTGATGTGGGTCACTTTAAAACCTTTTCTCTGATACCAATTGATGTATATGTGGGTGGTAAGTGAACCAAATCAAACTCAAATAAATCCAAATAAGAATTGAACCAAAGTAAAGAGAAAATGGAAGGTTGATTGAGATGGAATGAAAATAATAACAAAAAGGAACAAAGGATAAACAAGACCTTGCACTTGAGATAATCCTTCGCGGAGCCACTCAAGGACTTGATCTTTGGCAAATCCTCTCGTCTTCACCAAGGAATCACTCCAATTGGAAAAGAAAAGAGAACCTAGAACACCACTTGAACTTGCCAAAATTCAAGATATAGAACTAGGGATTTTTTTTTTGACACAAATGAGAATCACTCTCAAGGTGTTTGTACTACTCTTGGAAAAGCTTACAACTCTGAATTCAAATGCAACTACATAACCCACCTATTTATAGGCTAAACAAAGATAACCAAAAGACTTAAAAACTCCTAGCAATTAAAGCTAGAAAATTAAAAAGGCTTGGAAAATGAAAAAGACTCAACATAAAGGGGTGGGGGAGGTTACAAAGAATATTCTAGGCTTCCAATCAGCTGAAGACATCCATCTAGAACACCCCAAGTCGTGCATGATGTCATCCACATGATGTCATGTAACCAAAGTCTCTTCATTTGCCCAGCATTTAATCCTTGCAGCAGCCTCCATTTCAACTGAGCATAACTCTCAGCACACACGTCCAAATCAGGTGATTCTGGGCGTGTTGGAAAGCCCTAGAGATCTATTTTCCAGAATAGGCTCATTTGCTCAATTTAGATAAGTAGATCAAAAGTTATGGTCCGAACATTACACCTATATCAGAACTGGACTGGAGCAGGACAACTACCCTTTGAGTGCTTCCGCAGGGATGAATCGGGCACCAATTCTTCCGGAAGGAATATGAGTTTTATCCAAATTTTCGCCACTTGCTTGACTACTTCATGGTGTCTAAAGTCCTTGAACTCACATAATAAGAGAAAATATGAGAGTTCCCATGTACGCTCTTGTTTGACACTTTTCTTCTTGGAAATTGACCTTAAATAAAAATAATGCATATGAGAATATGCATCAGAATTCCTACATAAAATTAACCTGAAACTGGTATGAGTGCAGGCCCAGCACTTGGTTCAGCTGGCTTGTCTGCTAGGCCCATCTGTTTCCCATCTTCAACATAGTTTTGGTAAAAATCTCTAGCTGGCAGGTCTACCTTGATCAGCCAATTTAAATATTTCTGCTGTTTCCTAGGCAGCTTAAAAAGTTGGGATAATTTTCCATCTTTAATTATAAATGCCCCCAGAGGTAGATGCTTTTTTTAGTCTAGAATTTGATTGTAACCATGACAACTTTAGGAGTAAGGCTATGCGCATCCAACAACAGCTCACCCTTCACCTAGAGCCACTCGAGGACATTTGCTTAGGCTGATTTGGTTCAGGTTGTTTGGCTGATTTTGTTCTTGTGATGTGATACAAGATACTCTGAGGGAAGATACACTTTGAAATCTGACCTTAACCATATGATTGAAATGCAATGCAGATTCACTGTCCAGAGGTATGCATATAAACTACCCAACAAAGTGACCTCCAATTTTAGCCATTTTCAGTAAGCCCCTTCCTAGGATCATGCTCTACTCCCTCAACCAACCCCTCCCCAACCCCCCCCCCCCCCCCCAAAAAAAAGAAATGAAAGAGTGAAACTTTCAGTCAATAGGAATTGCTCTAACACATTTTTATTAGTTAAAGCCCCAAAGTATAAATTTCAGATGAATCATTCACTAACGAGACAAACCGAAACAGTTAAAATCCGAAGTTCATGAGGAAACTTGAGATCTTGCAACTTCACTAGGAACGACAAAGGCACATATGCTGTGACATTAAGTAACTCTTTACAATAACTTACAAATACGCCTTTGTTTCTGGAGGTCCATTGTCCATAAATTGTTGTCCCTTCTGCATCAGGATCCTTGACCTAAACCAGTTCAAATCAAACGTCAGATATCAATATTTGTGTCACATACAACAATATCAGTCATTACTCATCATAAAAGATTCCCATTACCTTCTTTGTTATGTCAACAAAAACATCATCTAGTTGAGGAGTCATGCTGGCAAATAATCCAGGGCCTTGAACCGCACAATCCACGTTTAAGTAAGACACAGCCCTAGAACCAAGATTCATAATGTTCTGCTCAACCCATTCAGTAGAGCCTATCTGGAGATGGATGGCAATAAATTTAGAAATGGACTTTTCTGAATATATCAGAGAACACATTTCCATAATGAAGTCACACATGGGACAACCAAGCATACAATACAACAGCTTAGACAAAATGGAAGCAATTCAAAGGAGATCCCGAAGGTCCCTTGGGGATGATTTTAAGTAGAACTTGGTGAAATGGAACATTGTTAAGCAACTGCTGCCTAAAGGTGGCTTAGCATTAGAGACTTGATGATTTTCAATGAGCCCCTTCTTGGGAAGTGATTGTGGAGGTTTATGGACGAGAAAGACAAGAATTGAAGCACAGTGGTCAAGGCCAAATATGGGGTAGAGAGTTTTAATTGGATTCCACTTAAGCAAATGGCACTTACAATGTTGGTGTGTGCAAGTTTATTGGCAGATGTTTCCCATATTATCTTTAAGGTGCATGACAGTTCATCTTTTTTTGGCACAATAGATGGTGTGCTGGTCTTCTTTTGAAGGACTGATTCCATGTGCTCTATGCCCTTGTTGTGAACAAGAATGCTGAGGGATGCTCGACTCTTTGAAGCACAACTCCTCTTCAGTTGTGTTGCCCCCCCCCCCCCCCCGTTCGTGATGCTTCCCCTAAGGATGATAGCATGGCCCAATTTTTAAGCTTTTTTTTATAGGGCATCTTTAACAACTCCGCCCAACAAATGTCAAATGGAACTTCACTGCCATTGGGAAATTCCCTGTAAAGTCTTATGTCCTTTGCCACTCTTCCCCTCTTGGCAATACATAATTATCTTCTTTTTCATATTGTGGTTTTCCTTGGAACATTAGCATCATCCTGCTCCACTAAAAGTGTCCTTTTTTATGTGGGAAGTTTCTCAAAGCAAGATCTTAATTTGCGATAAATTACAAAAGAGAGGTAAAATATTGATCAACAGGTGCTTCAGCTGCAAAAGGGATTTGACAACCACAGACCGTTTGCTCCTCCTCCTCCATTGCCTGGTTGCCAAAAACCTTTGGGATCTAGCTTAGAGTTGTTTGGATCTTCATTGGGTGGTGCCTACTTCCACGAGACATCGTTTACTAGCTTGGGAACATTTTTATGAAAGGAAGATTAAATATAAAGTTCTCTGAGCCATTGATAATGACATATTTGGTTGTGATGGATGTAGATAAATAGGATTATTTTTTTTCCCCAAAACCTAGCTTGAATGGTTAAAAGATAAGTGGCCCAAGACTACTCCCGCCCCCCTCTAGAGAGGAAGAGGTGGTTGTTCCTCCTCAATTGATGGAATAGATTTTGTGGATAGCCTAGTGTTGGCCTTGTAATTAGCCTCTTTTGGGGTTTTTTTTTTCCCCCACATTTTATTAATATGAGAATATGACCTTTTCCTTATAAAAACAGAAGATAGGTTAGAGTAAATAAAGTCCATTAAATGCAAAAATACTGCAAGTCCATACAACACCACCACCACTAAGGGCTTGTTCTTTTCGGCTGGGATAATGCAGCTCTAAGTGGGAAGGGTAGGAGTTGGAAAGAACATGAAGGAGTATAAAGGAATTGGAAGGAGATTGAACATAGTTTAAAAGAGTTGGAAGGAATGGGTAAAAGCAAGGAGTTAGAGGTAGTTACAAATAAAGTTATTCTTACGGGAAGAAATTGGAAGAGTTGAAAGGAGCAAGAAGTTTTTTTTTGATAGGAAAAAGGCGCAAGAAGTTAAACCAGCTGGAAGAAGCTAGAAAGAACTGAAGAATTTAAAAGGAAAGAGTTAACCAAAAAGAACAGGCCCTAAGTTCATAAAGTATTGTGTACATCATACACATGTGCTACACGTTCAACACAGCATGAGGCCATGAGCTCAACAAGTTTGTAGCCTGTTGTCTTTTCTCATCTACTAGTAAAGGAAAATTTTAAGAGGGGTACCGGCTGAAATCACATAGTGATACTCCACCCATTCTACTTAAAGGTTCCCTCGTCCCTACTTTATAGTGGGATTCACTCTTGCGCCTGCGGTGATTAGATGCTAGGATGGAGTTCTTTTTTATTTTGGACCGAAAATATACAAATTTTTCAGAAAATTGCTACTACGACATGACAGTCATGCGACACTTGACTATTCTACATGGGTACAGCCGAGTCTTGGCGACATAGTAGCCAACCAACGCCATCCATGGGAATTAACCCGATTTTTTGTCACCTCAATGACGATTATGAAATCGTTGCTGTAACTCGTGTACTCCAGCCTCACATAAACTATTTAGAGATCTACCATGTCACAACTCCGTCACATGTTCAGAAAAGAAAAAAAGAAAGATATAAAAAGAAGCCTCCAAGCACTTATGGCTCTTTTGATGCTTCCCCAGAAGCTTACAACTAACACACGTCAATAAGCATCTCAATGTCGAATAGGGACACATTAATGCTTAACTAGAAAGGATGGACAAAGTGTTAGATGAAAGGCTAGAAGAACTCCAGAGATAAGAACCTCAAAAAGAGAGCAAAAAGTCTGACTGAGACTGTTGTCGAGGCAAAAGGGTAAGAGGTGGAGTTAAACAGGAGTTCTAGACATAGATAATGCTATCTTAATTTGAAGACAAGGTTATCATCACATTCAGTGTCAAGAAGGCAGTTTTAATATTGTCAATTACCAAATACAAAAACTTTTTTGCTTCCTCTGCAAATTAGACTCAAACCACTCTAGGGGCTCAATGTTTGCTTGTACATATTGGTGGAACATTGCATTTGCAGCAAATGTAATATTGCTAAAACATCCCAAGTTTTGTTTTTTTCCTTCTAAAAAAACTTGTGGTGTAATTTTTTTTCCTACGAGGGCAAAACAGTAAAAAAGGGCAGCCCAGTGCACAAGCATCCCGCGTTCATGCAGGGTCCGGAGAAGGGCCGCACCCCAAGGGGTGAATTGTACGAGGGCAAAACAGTGTGAACAAGAAGACTATGAAAAATGGAATTAATCAATACAGGATAAATCCATTAGTCTCATATTGTAATTGCAATATTATATTACTGTCAAACTACCATTGTTTTATCCTGTGGAAAATTTTAATTAAAATAGGAAACCTAGAATATTCGTCAAAGAACTAAGCACTAAGTAGATAATGCAGATTCCCTTTCCCATCTGCATCATTCTCCACTGGTTGGGGAGAGGGGAAAAAGGAAAGGGGAAAAAACACCTTGTCAAGGGAAAATGTAATCTGATTTTCAATACGATACCATACACGAAGATCAAATAAAAATGTCAAAATACAATAGATTTCCAAATGTTAAAATATATCCCATAATCCCAATCTTTGGCAGACTCTCTTAATTCCCCATCTGCTTAACTAGGTAAGTAGTATCACAATTATATACTTGAACTATCTGCATTAATAGATAAGTTGTATCCCAATAATGTCCCAAATACTTGATTTATTTCCTTATTTTGCAAGGTGATTTTAGGCTGTAAACACAACCCCTTCTGTTGTTTTATTTTCAGAATTTGTTATGCTATAAATTGAGTTCTAGTTGGTCCCAGCAGTTCTCTCCACTCTCAATATTAAATGATGATGTAGACATCCAATAAAAAAACTTTTTAAAAAACCTAAAAACTCAAGAAAAAAGACATTACCTACCATTCCAAACTCTTCAGCATCCCAACTGCAAAGAATAATTGTCCTACGAGGACTCCATCCCAAGCGCCTTAAAAAGGCAAACCTACGAGCAACATCAAGAAGGACGGAAGTCCCACTATTTGGATCGACTGCACCATATGTCCATGCATCTCTATGGTTTCCAAGGAGTATATAGCGGTCAGGCTCTTCTGTACCTCTAATAACAGCAAAAATGTCCCTGACTATGGAGATCTTTTCTTCCCCCTGCAAAATTAAACAATTTCACAATCAGATCAAACAACCAAGTCAACTGATAGGAGAAAGCTTTTAGATAATATCCACAATTTGCTTGTAATTCATCAGAGGCAATTGCAAGCCAAACAGAATCATCACCGGAGGGACAAGCATTTAGACTCACAATACACACTAAAAACCTCCAAACAAGCCCCATTATTGCCATGGACTCACCAAAAACAGTTGGGTGCAGACAATTGGCGGGGCACAGATGGGAACTTAATGCCAAATCAGAGTACATAAAGAAGATTGTTACATTATTCAGGGTAAGAACCCACTGACCAAATCTAGCACTTGAGTGCCACACAAATCATTCATGCATCTTTCCTGGGAAACTGCTTCAAGCATGAATTTGAAAACACACAATACTACAAGTTTTCTTTCAACTAGTCACCGCAAACATGATCAAATGACAGTGTCGCTATCTTCATCCTTGTAAACTAAACTTCAAAAGTTTTCAATACATTCTCCTGAAATGATATATTTTTCAAACTGAACAATAACAGATAAGCCACCCAAAGAATTATGCTTGCTTCCCTCCACCCCCCTCTGAAACACAGTAACCGATGCAGCTAAGTCCAAAGACAACTACTTCAGAAAAACATTTTGACTTACACTAGCTAAAGGCCCAGTTGTCCGTCAGCCTAACCACATGAAACAAACTCAGCAAAACACCAAAAGTAAATCCCGAAGTAACTAATAAGGACACTCTTAAACAGGTAATACCAACCTGGTAAGTGAAGTTGAGGACAGTAGGACCAGGGCCAACCCTACCAACCTTGGGATTTAGGGTGCCCCTCCATTCCTGGGGCACCTGAGGCCCCTCAAGGGACCTCAGAATAACCTCAGCTGTTTCAATAGAAATTGGCATTGAAGAAATCAGAGGAAACCTCTCCATCACCTCATCATCTCCCCTCTCCAATCTCTCTCCTCCCTCCACAACACTAGCCCACCCAGGGCTCAGTGGGTCACCCAACCCCTTCATCACAGTCCCCCTCTCCACCCCCTTAACAGACACCCCCTCGGTGTAAGTTAGCACAGCCACCGCTCCCTCTGATGCCGCCCTCCGAACCACCCCACCTCTTGACATCCCACCGCCCCTTCTAGCCACCACCACGCACCCACTAACGTTCACCCCGAGTGCACCCAGTACACGGTAGTCCTCCCCCCTTCCATAATTCACAAAGACCGCCATACCCATCACCGACCCAGGTGGGGAGTAGGCGTGGTAGGGCCGGACCACCCTGGACCCGACCTGACCCAGTTCGGAAAACTCGATTTCCCGAGTTCCAAGATCGCTAAAATGCGCGGTAAGCGAGAGGTACGTAGGATAAGACAACAGGACACTGTACTCTACTACTTTTGTATCGAGCCCTTGATTCTGGAAATGGGTTTTGACGTACTGGGCTGTTTGATGTGCACCAATAGTGCCGGCGAGGTGGGGGTGGAGAGTAAGGGAGCGGAGGTAGTGAGAGACAGTATAGTTGGAAGCAAGAGAGAGATAAGTGTCGTGAAAATGGCACTTTGATTGAGGGTTTGGGTTTATTGGATTCTGGGTTTCTGTGCTTGGCTGAGTAAAAGTGTAGTGGGTAGTGTAGAAACCCAAAATGCAAAGAAGAATGATGAAGGAGATGGTGATGGTTGAGAGCTTGGTTATTCGGGACTGAAGTGGGTTCGCCATTTTCAGCCGGAAATCGTGAAACTGTGTTTGATATCATGCATCAGTCCCCTTTCACCAGGAAATTCTATCACTATCCCACCAACCCCTGAACTCAGCCAAACTTAGCAAAAAGTAAGTACAGAGTCTAGTAATTAAGTTTGGCGTTTATGGAGGCTCTGCACCGAAACGTGGGATCCCGAATTCGAACCGACTCGACGTCACACCTTATTCTTTCTTTTTTTAAACCTCAAACCATGAAATATCATTTTTCATTAGAATTTCAATAGAAACCCAGACCACTGCCCGTGATTGGAGGCCATACCGGCAACCGGAGAACGTTCTTCTATCCCTTTTCGGTGAAACCCAGACCAACCACCGGCGGGATTCTTCAATCTTTATACTGATCAACCACCACCACAATAGCCTTGCAAAATCGAGCAGTTTCCCGCCAACAAAACTCAGATCTTGTTCAATTTTTGAGACTGATCATGAGCAATTTTCTGGCGACGATCTGCCGGAATTCAAACGAAAACCCAAAAGAGAAGGGGAGAAAAAACAGGCAGGGTGAACCCCCACCGGAAAAGCTACCAATCTTCCCGCAAAAGTGAAATCCTAGGTGGTTACACAGTGGAAGAGGAAGTGGGAATCTTGAAAAGGAGGCTCGAGTTGTACCTGGTAATGAAGGTGTATATATTATTAAAATAAGGTAGTGATATATATTTTGTCACCATATATTTTTAAGTGTTTGTTCTATCCTAAACTAGTATAAACCTATACTATGCATAGAATATTTAAATTTAAGATATATTTTTTAAAAAATAAATTAAAATCTTAAAAATCAATAACAAAGACTCTTATGCTATATATGTGTAGAAATTAATATTATGCATTAATTAATATCTATCAAATTTGTTCCTATAGGAAGTTAGACGCTTATTATATTTTAATTTAAGTTTTTCAAAATTAATGTTTTATTTAATGTTGAAGAATATATTTCTTTGCATGAATTCGGATTATAAACGACGAATAGGAAATGAATATTTTTCAAATTTGTCCTTTTTTAAAAAATAAAATACATTAATTATTTAAAATTGATTAAATATAGAATATGCTTGCGCATTTCAACACCAAAATATGTAAAATATTGATGCTCATTTCAACACCAGAACATGTAAAATATTGATGCTTATTTCAACAATAAAACATATGAAATATTGCTAGTCATTTCAACTCCATACATCATTCGTAATTATGAATTGGAATAATACAATCTAAATTTCTACTATAAGTAAACTTCCATTATATAGCTACTACAATATTGAGAAAGGAAATTAAAATATACCACATATCCCTTTTTCAATGCCTAATAAAATAAACTCGTACTTTTGCACAGTGCCAAATAAAATAAAAATTTTAAAAATATTATTAAAAAGATAAGTCGACCATCACCTGAATAGACTTAGGATTTTCATTTTTTTTACCCATATATTGTTAGTCCTATAACGTGCCATAAACATGACCGAAAATCATAATTAGAACTTCCGAACAAATGACTAAACAGAGAACAATAAAACAACAAACGACAATTAACAATTTAATATCTCCAATCAATTAAATAAAAAAAGATATTCAGATGGTTAGAGAGAGAAATTACTTTTTAAGTGTATTCTTCAGTTCAGAAGTAGCATCCTTGGCCTCTTAGAGAGTCGGCAATAGTCCAAACACTACCCTCGAATTTCCCGCATCGATCCGATCCACGATCAAATCGTTATCCACGTCGTCGGCGAAATTCCCGTCGTCGACGTCCCAAGCCACCGTCTAAATTGCTGGTTCCATCATCAAACCACCAGCCAGCTCCAAGGAAGACGACACTACGCCGGTCGAAGCCGGTCAGACCATCTTCAACACCAAACTCGCCGGAAAATCAGGGTGTTGAGAGTTAAATGCTAAAATTTAGATTAGCGATTGCACCTAAAGAGGAAAAAAATGGTGACAATTCTCTCTATTTCTCATCTCCGTCTTCTCTCTCATCAATCTATCTCTCTCTTTTCCCCAAAAAAAAAAAAAACCTCCATCTTCTATAGATATATATATATATAGTATATATTATATATCTATCTATATATATATTATATATATATATTATATTATATATATATTATATACACACACACACACATACATATCTATAATATATATATTATATATATATTAT
>JAKOGI010000915.1:0-35000 GCA_029747015.1 Carnegiea gigantea | reverse complement strand
ACAAATTTGAATGATATAGTTGTTCCCATAATTTCAGTATGCACACCTATTTGATCTACTTTGAATGGATAGATTTGAATCATGAAAGGAGTTCCAAGAATGATTTCTTGACCTATATCACGTACTAAGATGAATGAGTTTTTAAAATAAAATCTCTGATTACATATATAAGCATTTGATAATTTATACTTAATTTGTAATGCTGTACCACTAGCACTATTGTAACACCCCGCATTTTTGTTTTCCATTAAGCTAATTAAATGTCCTTTTTACGTTCTGAAATCGTATTTTTAGTAACCGTATGAGTTAAATTATTAATCGATGTGCTTTTGGGAGCTACTTTTATTAAAAAAGATATTGTTATTGCTACTATTGATTTCAAAGTCAATTTGTGCCATTTATGCCTTTAAATTGTATCGATAATCCAATTTAGTCGTTTCCTGAAAACGATTAGGTTTTCAACCTTAGAATTAGTTTGTGGTTTATTTAAATCGAACCTTGACGTACTTGGGAACGAACAGTCGATAGAAGGTCGTATTATCGATTCGGGGCCAGATGGTGAAGTACGAAATCAGACTAGCGGTGCCATTTTATTGAACAACCTAGAACAAAAGAAAGAAAGGAGGGGCATTTCTGTAAATTCACCTAACCCCTTTTATTTTCCCCTTCTACCCGGTCGTGAACCCGAGGAAGCTGATGCCTCTCTCTCTCTTCCCTGCCCTTCTTCCTCCTCTCCTCCCTCACCATGAACGCCACCAAGGAAGCTCGAGAAACCCTTGATTTTGCCTCAACCCAATTCGAAATTCCCCTAATTCAAGCGTCCCCACCAACAAACGAACATCTAGTACGAAATTTGAGCAGAAACGGGGAAGAACCACCATGGTTTAGGTGAGTTTGGTCGGCGGTTCGAAGCCCAGACACAGGTGGAAGCAAGGCCATGTCATCTAGCTTTTAGTTGTGTCAACTCCTCTGCAATTCGCGAGTGAATTCGTAGCTTCGAGCATTCTCCTCAACCGAGTCAGTGAGTGAGTGTTTGGGTGAAATTAGGGTTCGAATTGCGCAAGTTTAGGCGTGGTATGGGGTCTGTTCGTGTGGTTAGTGAGCAAGGAGTCAAAGATGGGAGTTTTCAAGTACCTCAGGTCGAGCCTAGTGCCTTCGAACGAGTCCTCTAGCTTGGAGTCCAGGTGGGTGTTCTCGCCTCCTAAGCTATTACTAATTTCGAAAATGTTTTCAACAGATTGATGTTGCATGTCAAGTTAGGGTTTGCTAAATGCGTTAGAAATGTCAAGAAGTGAGCTATACCTGCTTAAATTCGATTCATGCAGTCAATTTATGCCTTAGATTGTAATTCGAAGTGAATTATATGCGTTTAGCGTTAATTCGAATGCATGTAGTTAATTTATGCCTGAGATTGTAATTCGAAGTGAATTATATGCGTTTAGCGTCAATTCGAATGCATGTAGTTAATGGATGCTTGAGATTGTAAACTAATGCGAATTATGAGCGTTTAGCTTCAATTCGAACCAATAAACGTGAATCATGCCTGAGATGTTAATTCGAAGTAATTTTAATATGTTTAGCGTCGATTCGAAACAATGAATGTAATTCATGCTTGAGATGTTAATTCGAAGTAATTTAAATGTTTTTAGCGTCGATTCGAAACAATGAATGTAATTCATGCTTGAGATGTTAATTCGAAGTTAATTTAACGTATTTAGCTTCGAATCGAGTTAATGAGTTATTGTCTAAAACGGAATTAAAATCGAAGTTAATTTAACGTATTTAGCTTCGATTCGAGTTAATGAGTTATTGTTTAAAACGGAATTAAAATCGAAGTTAATTTAACATATTTAGCTTTGAATCAAGTTAATGAGTTATTGTTTGAAGAGGAATTAGAAACGAAGTTAGTTTGATATGTTTAGCATCGATTCGAACCCAGAATGTAAATCATGCTTGAGATATTAATTCGAAATTAGTTTAACGTGTTTAGCATCGATTCAAGTTAATGAGTTAATGTATGAAAAAGAATTAAAATCGAAGTCCTTTTAACGTGTTTAGCTTCCATTCGAATTGATTAACCGATGCGTACAAATGAGCTAATTTCGAGGTTAATGAAATGTGTTTAGCTTCGAATCAAGTGGATTAGCTAATGCATGTTAAAGGAATTAATCTCGAAGTTATATAAACATGTTTAGGTTCGACTCGAGTTAAACTAACTAATGCATGTAAACGAATTAAATTCGAAGCTATTGAAATATGTTTAGTTTTCACTCGAACCTCTGTTCTTTGTACATTCATGCTTAGGAAAGTTGCTTCGAAATGTATCGTATATGTTTAGAATCAAATTATGTTTGATTTATTGAATAAAGTGTTGTCGGTTCATGAATAAATGTGGCCATATGAACGCTTGTTGTAGCGCACCGCTGAATAGTGCTGGATGCTCAGGTAAGAACCTAAACTTCACCCTTTATTTTTATAAGCTAAAAGGATAATATGTTGTGATTAACGAATCGATGAATCGAGTTGGTAGTTGGATGGTTTAAGGAAAGAATCATGAGCGTTCGAGGTCCTGTGGTACGGTGCTTATGAGGAGGGAGTTCGGGTTGTGAAATTACCGCAATCGTGTGGATTGCGAGGCCATGTGTGGCTCATTGTGTTGAAATGATTACGAAGTGTTTAAATGTGATATGTGTATTCCCCTTTTCTTGTATGTCTAAAATGTAACATGCGTGTGGAAGGGTGATGTTTTAGCAAATGACTTTTCATGTGTTTTAAATGAATAATAGCCATATCTAGTAACGAGCTATGACCTATTTTAGCTATTCAAATAGTGTTTGGAGGAATCCCTAAAACGTTTTTCAACAAAAGGGAGATGGGAATTATACATTGAATGACTTTATTGTTTGAAACGGAAAATTACTAGCCGTTATGGCCGATACGCTTTAAGTGGCTAAGATAATGTGCTGCGGACAATATGATATGATGTAAATAATGTTAACCTAGGGAATAAGTCCGGATAAACCCTAAAGGCCCTGACGAGGGCTAATGTAATGGTCCGATATGTTATATGTAGCCATCCCGGGAGTAAGAGCTAAAGCGTGAGCGTTAGGTCTCACTATGGGGTCGAGAATAGTTCTCACCCAAGCAGCACCCTGTAATGATCTTATGCCAGAAGTACTTTCGTACTAAGTTAAGAAAAGCAATTGGCCTTTGCCATTTTATATGTTTTAAAGAAAAGGAATGTTTTATGGGCCCAAAGAGGCCGCATGGAATGAATATGAAATGCATACAGGGGTCGTTTTACGACGAACGCGAAATATAAACTCTTTCAAAAGGTTAAGAACCTCAAGGTTATGAAATGCTTTCAATGTTCAAAGAAAGTTTCACTGCAGATTTAAAGAAAATGTTGTTAAATATGATGAATGTGGATTCTTAGCCAATGTATTAAAGGAAAGTTTTCAATGGATGCATTATGAATGATTCTTAAATATGGTTGAACAGGATTCTAATCTTATGTGGCATCATCCTTATCCATTTCAAACCTGTCTGATTTAAAGTGTATGAGATGAGAAAGAAAGTTATAGCACGTTAAAAATTCTATGAATGAAGGGGTTTCTTCCTAAAAGAATGAACGTTGATATGCGAATAGCATGCGAGGGTGTCATATGGCTTAATATGATGTTTAAAGGTACTTAAATGCTTGATATGTGTGTACGTGTGTGATCTGTATATTATATGAATGAAATATTAAGAAAAGTGTGAATATGAAAAAGGATAACCTTAAATACACATCATATGATTGAGGGTTCATGTGTAATTTAAATGGAGTGTTAGGAAGTTATTTTATGAAAAGAAAAGATCCTTATACTTAGCTTCGATGCTTACTCTCGTGCCTAACTGCTTGCTAGTAAAGAATTCCGTCGTTGAGGAACCTAGAAATATGACTGAGTGGTCGAAGTGAAGTTTATGTTTAGTGATCCTCCAATAAAGGTTCTATGAATATCTATTATGATAGTAAAGTATGGAAACGTGATATGTGACTAGTAAAGATAGTATTGCCTGCCACGGTTTTGGTTTTAAGGGGGTTGGGGGACACTCACTGAGCGTGTGGTTGCTCATCCCACTACTCTTTCCCCTTTTCCCCAGGTTTTCTTTCTGATAGGAAGGAGTTTGAGTCAGATAAGTCTAAAAGGAACCTATTGTTGCTTACAAGGCATCGTATGTGCTCATTTGAAGGGAGCTTATGTGTTTAATGAAGTCATATAATGTACTCTTAGTTTATAAAGGTCTGTAAACAATTATTCTAGTTCATGTAATGCATATGGTATAAAGGTCGCTCTGTATGGCCGCCTGAGCCAACCATCAAGTTAGTTAGATGTCTTCTTGATTTAATTTAGCTGTGTTTTGGGATGTAAATCTTAATACTCCGGTTTTGTTAACCGTTGAGTTGTATCTTCCATTTCTTCTTTATTCATGAGTCAATCTATTTGGTGTACTCCGAGCGAGTGGCTCGTTGAGTTATGAACTCCGGCGTGTGGCCGTTGAACTATGTTTTAAATGTTTTGCGCTTCCGTTGATTTACAGGGACTTATTGTAAGGCTTTTAGCCTGGAAACGGTCAGTTTTTAGGGGAAATTCTGCCCGTTTCGTCCCAGGAATTAAGTAAGAAGTTAGGAAAGCGTAACGCTTCTGGCCTAGGGACTGGGGGTATTACATTGATGGTATCAGAGCAAAGGTCCTGCGACCATAGGCCGCAACCTGAGTCTTGCATTTCATATAGTCGCCTAGGAACACTGTATGGTTATGTGACATATGCCTGCCTTGTGTGCAAATGTGAGTTTTACGTGAACGTTCACGCATTTCACTAGTTAGGTGCGGCTTCCGTAAGCTGAATGGTTGGATGAGAGAACCATTTGTTAAGATATAGGCCGAGTGATTCGTATTGTCGTGCATGAAATAAGTGTTAGCTCAATTGAAACTTGTTTCGTTTATATGCTTTGGTGGTTTTAATCCAATGTTTAAGGAATATATGATTTGAATCGAACGATTGGAAAGCCTTAACTCTACGTTCATCTTTGCCCCTAAAAATACGATTTGCTCCTCGGGCCCCATAATGGAGTGAGCAGACGTATTCAAGGTTGGTAGAGAAAGAGCTAGAAGCAATTAGACTATTTCCTTTCGAAAACCTAAGGACCTTGCAGGTTAAAGCCTTTTTTTCAGGGAGAAAGAACCTAGCAGACTTTGGAATTGTACATCGTAGACGATCCCCCCTAAGGCTAGCGACCTGCAAAAGGACTCCTACGATCACCTGTAGGATTGATGTACCCCGTAAGACCAGTAGTGCCACTGTTCTTACCCCTTGTTATCTGATTAATGGCTAGTCTCTAGTTACTTTGGTCAAGCCCAAGGCATACTTTGACCCTAGAATGCTAATAAGGATTGCTGCCGTTTATACCCGTTTAGGTGACTCTTGTACAACATTATTGTGAACCATTGTGTTTGATAACATGCTATGTTTTCATAAACGTTTGGAAGCCCATATTGTTATATGAAATGACATGTATGGTTATTCGTGTGTTTCATAAGTGAGAGGTATAGTAAATAAACCACTTGGTACGTGTTTAAATTATTTCTAGTTGAATGTGCCACAAGGTTGGCCAAATAATTCAAGTTATGTGAATGTTTGCTTCATATAACCGTGCTTATCTAATTATAGCATAGCAACTAACCCTTTTGCATTATAATTAAGTGGCTAACTGTGAATATACCTCATGACATGACTACACGACTGTGGCCTCTGCATTCGAATGCTTACCCTTGTATGTATCATTGCATGATGTGCTAAGATATTCGTAATGGTAGCGGAGTTACTCATTGTATATATGCCTAAGTTCTATGTTTCATAGCGGAGTTACTCATTGTATATATGCCTAAGTTCTATGTTTCATATGTTTGACTGAGTGGCTAAAAACTCATATGCCTAGCAAAAAGATCTTGTGACCATAGGGGTTTCATTCGCATTTATTGGCCTTGTACCTTTTTTGCCTAGACCATATGACATGCCAGCGTACTTGCGACCATACTTGAATGCGTGACTTAAAGGGATATGAATGGATGTGTGTAAAACAATCCCTGGCAGGGTATAACTGAGTGTCCTGGCATGGTATGACTGAGTTAGCCGTAGCATGTCTTGCATGCTGAATTTTTATCGGTACATGGTAGGTTTCATAGAGAACTTTGGATAGTGCTTTGCTAGCCATCATATGTGCTGCCAACGCTGTCTTACTATACTTTGCTTAGCATGTTTGACCTTACCTTCAACCTAGTTGTCTTATAGCTAGATACGACACCGTTTGGCATAGTAGCACTACCATTTCTCGGGTTACATGTATGTACACACATATCTAGAGCATGATGAGACGTCCTTAGAAGCCTGTGCTCGTATATTCTTGTAATGAATCAAACATTAATGTATTGAATGAGCATAACCCTTCATTTGTATGAATCTATGACTGAAGAGATAATCGGTTCCAAGTAGAGACTTTACGGGAAGTCTCCCCGCCATCAAAACCATCGACTTACATTATGCCTTAGCATTCCATTTCAAAGTTATTCTTCTCGACATGATTCGCTAGTTTATGTTGATTCTTGATTTTTGACCTTCAATGCTCCGTTATTAACCCCTCCGTGACGTCAATGTGAATTCAAGTGTTACTCTGAGTCCCTTCATTATCAATGTGATGTAACATGATGTTTTTACTGCTTAGGTGCGATGTGATAGCTTCCTGACCAATTGATTTGACTTTGGAATGACTCAATATCCTTATGCCTTTGAATGAACCTGTCTAAGTTAACTGCCTTCATACGAACCTGACATGTCCTGAATAAGTTGTCGCGAATGAAAAAGCCTAAAGGTTAGCTGGGATTGATGTACAGACATCGGAATGTTGGTGCATATGTTTTCCTTTTGTAAATTGCTTGCCATGTATGTTTTAGACGCGTTCATGCTCCCCGAGACTCCTAAGCTTAAGAATATTGGATTGCTAATATTATGCAATTCCATTATGCTTAAATGATACTATGTGGTGCTATGTGACATTTCTATCACTCTAAATGTGTTATAGTAGCCTCCATGTTAATCATTGTGATCCCGAAAGTGACTTGAATTCATGTTTTAGAATAAGACTGCTAGTGTATGACCTTAAGATGTCATTGTCTCAATTGTCATACCTTTAGATGCCCACTTATAGATGCATATGCATAGAATTATTGATTGCCATGCGAACTGAGTCTAGATCATTGAAAATCTATGTTTCATTTTCAAAACAAACTCAATATGGTTTTCCACGCCAACTCATTTGCCTCTCTTCAATGCGATTTGCCCTCGGCGCCTAAATAGAGCGAGTAGACGCTTGAAGAGATTGGCGAGGAGGAGACTGGATACCATGAGGCAATTTTCTTTTGATTTAAAAAGTAATATCTTCAAAATGACCTTTTGGAAATCAATCGCATAGATCCTAGTTATGTGTGTGCATTCTAGGAAAGACAGAACTTAGATATTGAATTTCGAGGACGAAATTCTTTTAAGGGGGGAAGAGTGTAACACCCTCCATTTTCGTTTTCCATTAAGCTAATTAAATGTCCTTTTTACGTTCTAAAATCGTATTTTTAGTAACCGTATGAGTTAAATTATTAATCGATGTGCTTTTGGGAGCTACTTTTATTAAAAAGGATATTATTATTGCTACTATTGATCTCAAAGTCAATTTGTGCCATTTATGCCTTTAAATTGTATCGATAATCCAATTTAGTCGTTATTCGATTTGTTTAGTCGTTTCCTGAAAACGATTAGGTTTTCAACCTTAGAATTAGTTTCGAGGTTTATGAACATCAAACCTTGACATATTTGGGAACGAATAGTCAATAGAAGGCCGTATTAGTGATTCGGGTTTAGAATTCGGGATACGAACTAAGCTAGCGGTGCTTGTCGTTAATCGGCTTGAAATAAAAAGAACAAAAAGGGGAGGGGTATTTTGGTAATTAGGCGCGAGGCTTTTTCTTCCCCCTTTCGCGCGACCCCCCCGAACACGCTCTCTCTCTCTCTCACACCGGCGACCGGCCACCTGGCGCTGCCGCCGGCCAGCACGCGTCACCGGCGAGAGAAAGGGGCAAACGGTCCCCCACACCACGCGTCCACCACCGCCCAAAAGCCACCACCGTCTCCCTCATCTCCTCACCTCACACACGCTATACTCGCCGGTTCCAAGCCCCAATCCGCCTTCCCTGGCTGCCGGCGACCAACCTGTGCCGAGGCTGAGCGAAAATCGGCCATGGCTGGGCCGATTCTGGCGCAAGGACGGCCGGATACGCGATCGAAATCATGCATGCACGCCACAAGTTAGGGTTTTTGGGTTTGGGCTAGTCGATTCACGCGCGAAGAGCAGAGGAGCATCTGGCTTTTGGTGTTCGATTTTGGCCTCAAATCAAGCTAAATTGCGTGTCTCTAGCGTGGTATCGAGGTGGGTGTTCTTCGCCTCCTAAACTGATATTAATTTTTCAAACGAATTTCAGCAGATTGATGTTGCATGTTAAGTTAGGGTTTGTTAAATGCGTTAGAAATGGCAAGAAGTGAGCTATACCTGCTTAGGTTCGATTCATGTAGTTAATGGATGCCTATGATTGTGATTCGAAGTGACTTATACGTGTTTAGCGTTAATTCGAATGCATGTAGTTAATGGATGCCTATGATTGTGATTCGAAGTGACTTATACGTGTTTAGCGTTTATTCGAATGCATGTAGTTAATGGATGCCTGAGATTGTAAATTGATGCAAATTATGTGCGTTTAGCTTCAATTCGAACCAATAAACGTGAATCATGCCTGAGTTGTTGATTTGAAGTAATTTAAATGTGTTTAGCGTCGATTCGAAACAATGAATGTAATTCATGCTTAAGATGTTAATTCGAAGTAATTTAAAAGTGTTTAGCGTCAATTCAAAACAATGAATGTAATTCATGCTTAAGATGTTAATTCAAAGTAATTTAAAAGTGTTTAGCGTCGATTCGAAACAATGAATGTAATTCATGCTTAAGTTGTTAATTCGAAGTAATTTAAAAGTGTTTAGCGTCGATTCGAAACAATGAATGTAATTCATGCTTAAGATGTTAATTCGAAGTAATTTAAAGGTGTTTAGCGTCGATTCGAAACAATGAATGTAATTCATGCTTGAGATGCTAATTCAAAGTTAATTTAACGTGTTTAGCATCGATTCAAGTTAATTAGTTGATGCACGAAAAAGAATTAAAAACGAAGTTATATTAACATGTTTAGCGTCGACTCAAGTTAATGAGATAATGTGCGAAAGAGAATTAAAATCGAAGTTGTGTTAACATGCTTAGCTTCTATTCAAGTTATTTAGCTAATATATGAAAAAGGGTTAAAATCGAAGTCCTTTTAACGTGTTTAGCTTCCATTCGAATCGATTAACCGATGCGTGCAATGAGCTAATTTCGAGGTTAATGAAATGTATTTAGCTTCGAATCAAGTGGATTAGCTAATGCATGTTAAAGGAATTAATCTCGAAGTTATATAAACATGTTTAGGTTCGACTCGAGTTAAACTAACTAATGCATGTAAACGAATTCAATTCGAAGCTAGTGAAATATGTTTAGTTTTCACTCGAACCTCTGTTCTCTGTACATTCATGCTTAGGAAAGTTGCTTCGAAATGTATCGTATATGTTTAGAATCAAATTATGTTTGATTTATTGAATAAAGTGCTGTCGATTCATGAATAAATGTGGCCATATGAACGCTTGTTGTAGCGCACCGCTGAATGGTGCTGGATGCGCAGGTAAGAACCTAAACTTCACCCTTTATTTTTATAAGCTAATAGGATAATATGTTGTGATTAATGAAACGATGAATCGAGTTGGTAGTTGGATGGTTTGAGAAAAGAATCATGAGCGTTCGAGGTCCTGTGGTACGGTGCTTGTGAGGAGGGAATTCGGGTTGTGAATTGACCGCAATCGTGTGGATTGCGAGGCCATGTGTGGCTCATTGTGTTGAAATGATTACGAAGTGTTTAAATGTGATATATGTATTCCCTTTTTCTTGTATGTTTAAAATGTAACATGTGTGTGGAAGGGTGATGTTTTAGCAAATGACTTTTCATGTGTTTTAAATGTATAATAGCCATGTCTAGTAACGAGCTATGGCCTATTTTAGCTATTCAAATAATGTTTGGGAGGAATCCCTAAAACGTTTTTAACAAAAAGGGAGATGGGAATTATACGTTGAATGATTTTATTGTTTGAAACGCAAGATTACTAGCCGTTATGGCCGATACGCTTTAAGTGGCTAAGATAATGTGCTGCGGACAAAATGATATGATGTGAATAATGTTAACCTAGGGGATAAGTCCGGATAAACCCTAGAGGCCCTGACGAGGGCTAATGTAATGGTCCGATATGTTATATGTAGCCATCCCGGGAGTAAGAGCTTAAGCGTGAGCGTTAGGTCTCACTATGGGGTCGAGAATAGTTCTCACCCAAACAGCACCCTGTAATGATCTTATGCCAGAAGTACTTTCGTACTCAGTTAAGAAAAGCAATTGGCCTTTTTCATTTTATACGTTTTAAAGTAAAAGAATGTTTTACGGGCCCAAAAGGCCATATGAAATGAATTTGAAATGCTTGTAAGGGTCGTTTTACGACGAATGCGAAATGTAAACTCTTTCAAAAGGTTGAGAACCTCAAGGTTATGAAATGCTTTCAATGTTCAAAGAAAGTTTCATTGCAGATTTAAAGAAAATGTTCTTAAATATGATGAATGTGGATTCTTAGCCTGTGTATTAAAGGAAAGCTTTCAATGGATGTATTATGAATGATTTTTAAGTATGGTTGAACGTGAATTCCAATCTTATGTGGCATCATTCTTATCCATAGCAAATCTGTCTGATTTAAAGTGTATGAGATGAGAAAGAAAGTTATAGCACGTTAAAAATTCTATGAATGAAGGCGTTTCTTCCTAAAAGAATGAACGTTGATATGCGAATAGCATGCGAGGGTGTCCTATGGCTTAATATGATGTTTAAAGGTACTTAAATGCTTGATATGTGTTTATGTGTGTGATCTGTATATTATATGAATGAAATATTAAGAAAAGTGTGAATATGAAAAAGGATAACCTTAAATACACATCATATGATTGAGGGTTCATGTGTAATTTAAATGGAGTGTTAGGAAGTTATTTTATGAAAAGAAAAGATCCTTATACTTAGCCTTCGATGCTTACTCACGTGCCTAACTGCTTGCTAGTAAAGAATTCCGTCGTTGAGGAACCTAGAAATATGACTGAGTGGTCGAAGTGAAGTTTATGTTTAGTGATTCTCCCATAAAGGTTCTATGAATATCTATTATGATAATAAAGTATGGAAACAAGATATGTGACTAGTAAAGATAGTATTGCCTGCAACGGTTTTTCTTTTAAGGGGGTTGGGGGACACTCACTGAGCGTGTGGTTGCTCATCCCACTACTCTTTCCCCCTTTTCCCCAGGTTTTCCTTCTGACAGGAAGAAGTTGAGTCAGATAAGTCCAGAAGGAACCTATTGTTGCTTACAAGGCGTCGTACGTGCTCATTTGAAGGGATCCTATGTGTTTAATGAAGTCATCTAATGTATTCTTAGTTTATAAAGGTCTGTAAACAATTATTCTAGTTCATGTAATGCATATGGTATAAAAGGTCGCTCTGTATGGCCGTCTGAGCCAACCATCAAGTAGTTAGATGTCTTCTTGGTTTAATTTAGCTATGTTTTGAGATGTAAATCTTAATTCTCCGGTTTTGTTAACCGTTGAGTTGTATCTTCCTTTTCTTCTTTATTCATGAGTCAATCTATTTGGTGTACTCCGAGCGAGTGGCTCGTTGAGTTATGAACTCCGGCGTGTGGCTGTTGAGCTATGTTTTAAATGTTTTGCGCTTCCGTTGATTTACAGGGACTTATTGTAAGGCTTTTAGCCTGGAAACGGTTAGTTTTTTTTTAGGGAAAATTCTGCCCGTTTCGTCCCAGGAATTAAGTAAGAAGTTAGGAAAGCGTAACGCTTCTGGCCTAGGGGCTGGGGGTGTTACAATGCACTTGAGGGCATTTGGTTGTAAATGCTATGTGCAAAATAATGGGAAGGAACCCTTGGGAAAGTTCGACCCTAGAAGTGATGAAGCCATATTCCTAGGGTACTCCTCACACAGTAAGGCGTACAAAGTGTTTAATAAAAGAACTTTGTGTGTTAAGGAGAGTGTGCATGTACTGTTTGATGAAACTAACTCCGTGATTGAGCATGATACATAGGCAGAAGAGCTCAAACTTGGTCTTGTGAGAAAAGACCTCTCGCTCACTCAAAGCTCCATGGTAGATAACAGTAAGGCTCCTGAAGGTGAAACAAGTCCTGGATCTGATAGTGTGGAAGGTGGGCAGGGAGAAAACCAGTCAGGGGGAAGCATTGCTGAACCTGATTTGGAACAGAACCGGCCCACTTAATCCAGTCCTTCCCAAACTGATATGGGAACAGGCTCCAGAGTTCGCACTCTCTTGACCAGATTATGTTTGATATTAACACAAGGGTGTAAACTAGATCCAAACTCAGAAACTTTTGTGCCTTCTATGCCTTTTTATCTAACATTGAGCTAAAGAAAGTTCATGAAGATCTTGCAGATTCTGACTGGGTTACTGCTATACAAGAGGAGCTTCATCAGTTCGAAAAGAACAAGGCTTGCCACCTGGAACCATGGGCTAAGGACAAATCAATAATTGGCACCAAGTGGGTGTTCAAGAACAAACTGGATGAGTTCGGAGCAATCACTCAAAACAAGGCCAGGCTGGTGGTTCAAGGTTACTACCAAGAAGAGGGGATCGATTGTGATAAAACATTTACACCTCTTGCAAGGATCGAGGCCATCCGTATTTTGGTGGCTTTCGCAGCCCACATGGAGATCAAGCTATGCCAAATGGATGTCAAGAGTGCATTTCTCAACGGATACCTTAAGGAAGAGGTGTATGTAAGCCAACCCACTGGTTTTGAAAAGCATGATTTTCCTAACCATGTGTTTAAACTTGACAAGGCTCTTTATGATTTAAAATAAGCTCCTAGAGCTCGGTATGAACGCTTGTCAAAATTTCTAATCGATAATGGTTTTCAAAGGGGTAAGGTTGATTTGTTTCTCAAATCAAAGGGGGAACATTTGTTGATTGTTCAAGTATATGTCGATGACATTATATTTGGTGCAACCAACAATGATTTATGTGATGAATTTTCAAAATTGATGAGGAGTGAGTTTGAGATGAAGATGATGGGTGAGATTAATTTTTTCTTAGGTTCACAAATCAAGCAAACCTCAAACAGAACTATGATACATCAGCAAAAATATGTCAAGGAGTTAACTAAGTGGTTTGCAATGGAATCGGCTAAGCCCATAAACACACCCATCTCTCCTTCAACCATGATGGTTGTGGATGATGGGAGTCCATCAGTTGTGGAGAAATCTTATAGGGGCATGATAGCGTCGCTTCTATACCTAACCGCCAGTAGACCCGACATTGTTTTCAGTGTTGGTTTGTGTGCTCGTTTTCAATCAAGTCCTAAAGAAACACATTTGAAAGCTGTAAAATGAATTTTGAGATATTTGAAACACACCTTAGACTTAGCTTTATGGTGTCCTCGAGGGTGTAATTTTGATCTCATTGGGTATGCGGATGTGGATTATGCTGGATTCTTGGTTGATAGAAAAAGCACCTCAGGTATGGCTCATTTTCTTGGACCCTGTTCGGTCCCTTGGGCAACTAAGAAACAACACTACATTGCCATGTCCATAGCAGAAGCCGAGTATATAGCGACTGCTTATTGTTGTACCCAATTATTATGGATAAGGTAATAATTCAAGGACTTTTCTGTTGACACGGGATGCATTCTTATATTTTGTGATAACACGAGTGCAATTAGCATTGCCAAAAATCCATGTCAACATAAAAAGACTAAGCATATTGACATACGTCATCAATTTTTGAGGGTTAATGTTGAAAAGGGCTTGATTTTTATGAATTTTTATGCCACTGATAAACAAATTGCTGACATCTTCACCAAGGCATTGAGTAGAGAGCAGTTTGAGAGGAATAGACTTGAATTGGGTATGATTAAAAGGACTTGAGCATGCTTGTATAACCCCCAATGATTGAATAGCTCAGGGTCTTTATACCAAATAAATTATTCCAATGGATGCATTCAATTTTCTGTGCTTCTACTGGCATATGTGTGGAATGTAACATGCTTACACTCTTTGAGGTCTAATGATATTGCCCTTAGTGTCCTGAGACACCAAACTTTCCATAGTAAGAACAGGCTCTAGGAACAGATCTAGCCACTGTTTGTATCATGTGCTGACCAAGTGGCATTATCTAAAGAATGTTGGAAACCGAAATTCCTTTTATAACACCTAACCTACAATTTGTAGCCTACCTAATGTGTAATGATGTGCTGCATGCAAACATTCTCTCTCTACAACCCTCGATTTTCGGGCCACTCATGTCAAACATTAAAACCCTCCAGTCTCTCGCTCCATAACCCATCCGTCCACCTCTCTTTCTCTCTCTTAAAGAACTTGATTTCCTTCTCCTTCCTAAAACCCACTTAAACCCCAACTCCAAATCCTCCCACATCTTCAAGATGGCAAGAACTCGTGGTGGTCAAGAATCCTCCAAGCGCAAGACTTCTTACCCAAGATCACTACATGAGCAATTATCAAGAAAAAGGGGAAGAAATTGGATGAGTATTGAGGGGACATCACCAGTGCCACCATCGCCGTAAGCGAGCACATTTGGTATAGAAAACACTCCCTCTCCCTCTTTTTCGATTACTTCTTCTATTTTTTTGATTCTTGAAGAGTTTAGACAAAAATCAGTGGGTTTGAATTTTGATGAAATACCTACAGAACAGCCAATTAAGGGATGAGAGATAGTGGTATATGACTCGGTTGTAGCCGAGTCGAGATTAGGGGGACTTGTGGATGAGTCAGTTGGGTAATCTAAAGAGAATTTGATGTTGAGTATGCAGATAATGAATTTGTTTTTGAAGATGCTAAAGATAGTGATGAGGATGAACTAATTTTGATGTTCAAAAGAACTGTCCCAACTAAGCCCCGAACAATGACCAAATCGACACTTAAATGCCAATGAAAAACTACCACTTTACCTAAAGTATCTCTAGCTGCACCCTTACCACGACCTCAAACTCGAAGTTCAGGTCCTCCCATTGTACTGCCCTTGCTAGAAGACAGAGTTGAAAGTTCTATCATGAAGAAGAAACCAGCCCCTAAATCTAAGAAGCATTCACAAAAAAACCTGCCAAAACACCCACCAAAACACCCATCAAACCAGTTCCATCCAAGAAACCTGCCCTAAAACGGGCTGCCCCAGAACAAGTGTCAGAACTGGTTGAAGAATCTGATGAACCAAAGATAAAGAACATTAGGAAGAACATGACAATTGCTGAGAGATTTGAGCACTTCCTCCAGAAATCTGTGGTTCGTGGGAAGGTGGTTAAGGTGTCATACTTTCAGGAATAGGGGCTAGGGGTGTTCTTAGAGAAGTTAGAAGCTCAGGGATGGTTGGACCTATTCACAGATACTAAGAGAGGATGTTCGATTCTAGACTTGGCTGAGTTCTATGCCAACTGTGTTGCAACTAATGGAGTGGTGATAAGCACCGTTAATGGTCATGAAGTACGATTTGATGCTAGGGAGCTAGGTGAGTTGCTTGGGGTGCCATCAGAAGATTTTGATGTGTATATACGTGAGGACAAGAATGTACTTAGTGATGAGCGATTATTAGAATTAACTCAAAGGCTGGCCCAAGAGCCCCATCCGACTGTATCCTGGTCTGTGAGAAAGGGGGAAATGATATCATTGCATTGGTTGTTGTTTTGGTTTGTGATTAAGAATATTATTCCTCGAGGTCAGGGACGCAACATTACTAATCCTATGGACATGTGTTATACTGATTTATTGGATTAGGGTGAGTAAATTAACTTGCCTGCCATCATGATTAGCCACATTGCAAGAATTGCGAACACATCCAAGGATCATGATAATGGGAATGGATTCTTGCTGACTTTAGTGTTTAAAAAGCTTGGGATTTTCTTGTAGAAGAGAGTAGGCTTCCAGGTCAGTGATGAAATTGGCAACAATACCCTGATTGGGTATGGCTTCAAGGTAACAAATGGCGGCAATGCAACGCCGAAATAGGGGCTCTAAACACCCCTTGGTCTTGTTTCTAGTGAAGCCTACACATCCAGCGCTCCTACCATTGACACGCTATTGTAAGATCAGATCACATTAAAGGGGGACTAGCTGAAGTAAAGCAAGCGCTTATAGAGAAAAAGGCTATTAATACAAAACGTCACGCGGATTTGCTAAGTGCCCTTCTTGCCCTTACAGTCAAATTTCCTCCACCACCTTCCTCTACCTGACTCTGTTCCTTCCCCTATTTCCAACGCTATTTTTAAAACACTTGGTTATGTATGTGACTGGTAGTGGTTTGTGAATGTTCCTGGATGGTCTATGCATTTATGCCTTTGTTTATTGAATGCGTTAGTTGTTTGTGCATGACTTGGATGGCCAATATCATTACTACACCGTACACTTGAGTGTATCGTTGTTATTTCCCACATTACTGCTTTGGTGGTGATTGCATCCACACTGGATTTCAACTTCCAATCTCCTCATCCTTTTCGATGATGTCAAAAGGGGGAAGATGAGTATGACCTCGTCATAATTAGTTTGCCTAGTTTTAAGTTGACTTCTTAACTCTTGCTTTCTCTCTAGTGTTGATTGAATAAATTATTTTGGCACTAGTGTACTTTGCCTTGTCATAGATGACGTCTAACAGTCATCTGGTTTGTCATCATCAAAAAGGGGGAAATTGTTGACCCAATTAATGTGTAAGGTTTTGATGATAACAATCCAAATATACTAGTCAATATGTTGTACTTGAGTTGTGTATTAAGACAGGATCTAAAAAATACTTGGAGCAGTTCAAATTCGCGTGGAGCATTAAAGTCCATACATATGCAAGAAATCCAGCTGATAACAAGAGTCCTAGGCTTAGTATTGGTTTTATCTTTAGATTCTTGTTAATATGCCAATTAGAAGGTTCTTGACTTAGTGCTGGCTTTGAAAGATTTTTTCAAGTACTTCAGAACACTATCTCAGAACAGTTCTGAGAAGTCAGGTCTGTAGTGTTTTGACGTCAAAGATAAAAACAAGTTTTAAGATTTTAAAATGATTTTTTTTACTGCCGAATTCCTGGAAATACTGAGGATAAATTTTTCTGTGTTAGTCGAGTCTAAAAAGTTTCTTCTTTTAAAGAAAATATTGAGAGATTTTAGTAGTAGAGTCCAAAAAGGTTTCTTTCCTTAAAAATAATTTTGAAAGATCTTTGAAAGATTTTGTCCTATTCTTTAAGGGAAGGATATCAAGTAGAGAGATTGTGAGGGGCTTGGCCGCTAAGTTGCTGAGAGGGTGCGGAATTCCCTTTACCCTACCTTTGTGGCATATGTACCATGCTACTTAAGCCTCCTCTCCCCTCAACATTTTAAATAGGTTTTCTAAGGGTTAAAAAGTGTCTTTGTGAGTCTAAATCTTTCTAAGAGAAAACCCTCAAAGCGGGTGCTAAATCGCGTCTTCAACTTTGGCATAATAGGGATTATATTGTACCTTACATTCAGCTTATTTAGAAGTATTCAAGTAAGATGTTTTTCTTTTTCTCTTTTCCATCATTGAGATAAGAGAGTATCCAAGTCTTGGGAGACAGTGGACCTGGTTGTAAGGAGAGTCTCGGGTTATACTAAGTTACGTGGTGTTTGTAACGAAGGTCTGGGATAGACCAAGTTATGTGTGTGACTGAGTCACGTGTGTTACAATTATAACATATTCAGCCCGTCTAATGAAAGTGTGTTGAAATCCTACAGAGAAAGATCGTGGTTTTTACACCTCAGTTAGGCCAAAGGTGGTTTTCCACGTAAAAATATTGTGTCTCCTTTGTTATTTTCGCAATTAGTTTTGTTTCTACTTCACTCCAAACATGCAGTCCAAACAATTTTCACGAGTGTTCCGAAACAGTTGAAAAAAATTGATAGATACAATTCACCCCCTTCTTGTGTCATTGTGTGATCAAATCCAATAGTTACAATAACAATAGTAAAACATCATTCCTTCCGCATTCTGTATACCCTTCTTTTTAATCCAAACATGATAATTTTAACTATCTCTTATTGTCCTCCACTTTAAATCCAAATAGAGGCAAGCTACCTACCTCCCCCTTCCTTTACCTTCCTTTATTCCCTCCCCTCCATTAACCTCCGCTCCCTTGCTCCTCTTATATCCAAACAAAGTAAGTGTAACCTATGAACACCAAAATTTACCTTCATGAAGAAACTAGAAAGGGTGGCTTCTGGCTACAACTGAACCTCAATGGCTGAAATTAGAGCTCTAAAAGACGGCACTTTCGCCAATGGAATTATCATTGGTGTCAAAGAAAGTTACAAAGGGCACCATGACAAGCTAGGGTGCAAGAAAGGTGTAGAACATAGAATAGGTCTAAAGGTCATAAATGTCAAAATTCTAAAGCAAAATAGCACTATACCAGGGAGGATTTTTTGGCCACCAAAATCACCCATGCTCCTTCCCACCACTATACAAATGGAGTAGGTGATGGTAGCCTTTGTCTGCCATCAGATCCTGTGAGCCTCTTATTCCCACTGTTTTGTTTTCCTTGTTTTTCATTTTAATTTGTATGTTCTATCATTTGATCGATTGGTGTCTTATTCTACCTGTCTTCCCAATTCTCAGCACCATTATGCTCGATTTCAAGTTTGATTCTTGTTGCTACTGATTAGTTTGCTCTTTCCGGATTTGAACAAAAGTAGAGGTATAAGGAGCTGAGGTTAACGTGGTGATGGAGGGCGATGTTCCTCCAGTTATATACACCCTGGTGGATACGAACTACTCATATGATTTTTGGGATAAGGAAAGAGATAAATTTTACAACCTAAAGAGATAATAAGAGTAGCTAAATATAACAAGAAGATACTATAAAATATTACATCAAGATCTCCACATATCATTAAAGATATTATGTAATATCAAAGTATTATGTAATATCTTAGTACTCCCTCTTGAGTAGGTGCATATAGATCAATCATGCCCAACTTGCCCCATAAGTATATGAACTGCTCCCCTCTACGGGCCTTGGTAAAAATGTTTATGGGTTGATGTGGGGTTCGAATGTAGGAGAAAGTAAGATCGCCTGCTTCTAACAGTTCTAGCACAAAATGATAATTGAGCTCAATATGTTTGGTTCATTCATAAAACACCGGGTTTTTGGCAATGTGTAGCGCAGCTTTACTATCACAGAAAAGTTACATAGCATATGCATGGAATACCATGAGAGAGGCAAGTAGAGTCTTCAACCATATTGACTCACTCATTGTGGCAGTCATAGATCGATACTTAGCTTCAGTAGACGAATGAACAACTGTGGTTTGCTTCTTACTTTTCCAAGAAATTGGAGAACCACCAAGTGTAATAAGATACCTAGTGATAGACCATCTGGTAAGGGGATACGCACGCCAGTTTGCATCACAATATGCACAAATATGAAGGTCACAATTATGTTGTAGTAAAATCCCATAATCTAGGGTGCCTTTCAGGCACCGTAGAACACAACGAGCAGCATCCATATGTTCCTCCTTAGGTGATTGTCTAAATTGAGACAGGACATGTACTGCACAACATAATTCTGGCCTGGCGATAGTGAGATAAATGAGATGCCCCACCGGCCGTCGATACCAACTCAGATCATCCAACACCCATCCCTTGGTAAGAGAAAGCTTATGGTTTTCTTCCATGGGAAATGCAGAGGGCTTACTTCCCAGGCAACTAACCTTTACTATCCAGGTGCATATTTGTATTGACAAAGAAAAAAACCACCCGGGCCTCGTGTAACTTTAATACCGAGGATGTATTTCTAGGAGCCTAAATCCTTGATTCGAAAGCAATTAATCAAGTTTGCTTTGAACTCAGTACAGACTTCTGAGCCATTACCAGTCATAACAATATCAATAGCATATATGAGAAGTACTAAAAACTCTGTACCCATTCGGTATGTGAATAGGGGTTAATCGATATAGGATCTCACAAATGCATACATTGTAACAGTAAAGCAGAGCTTGGAGAACCATTGTCATGGCGCTTGGAGTTATCTGTAAAGTGACTTATGTAGCTTGCACACTTGGGTTGGTGAACTACAAGTAAAACCAGGAGATAATACCATACAAACTTCCTCCTCTAGGTGTCTATAAAGGAATACATTGTTTGCATCCATTTGATGTAATTTCCATCCTCATGGCGCTGCAACTGACAACAAAATTCTCACACTAGACAACTCTCGGGTTATATTCCCTCAATATAGGCTAAGCGAATCCATAATTTGTGAATAAAATTGATCTACATTACTTATCTAATCTAATAGATAATCAATCAAGGAATTTAATCAAAACGAAGCAATATAATTTTGCAACTCAAGAATTAATCAAACACCTTTTCTTTATATGGGAAATTCCAAAATCGATAATCGATTTATCAAACCCGTCTTTCAAGATGAAATGAAAAATTTAAATCTAATCAACTATCGTTTCTCAAGGGTTTTTGATTAATCTAATATCATTAAGAATGCGATTATCAAATTTGGGGGTTTCTTAAATAGTGAATCTTTCTGCAAATCCCACACACTTAAGTCGAATCTTAGTTTCCCAAGATCGAGTTTCATCTTTCAGTTATTCACCAAATGTCTAAAATAAGAAATTAAGCAAGTTTCCTACTAGGACCTTAACGCCTAAGATTCAATATAATAAACCCAATAATCTAAAATACCTTTAGATCAAAACAAGAATTGATTCAATCACAACAGTTCAACTCAATTCCAAGACTAAGAATTCAAAACTTAACATAAAATCAATACTAATCTAAAAAGCATAAAAATCTAAAGAGAAAAGAGAAGAGATTATTAAATTTGGGGGTTTCTTAAACAGTGAGTCTTTCTCCAGATCCCACATACTTAAGCCGATGCATGCTTGAATCGTCGTTGCATACCCGATCCGGAATCCTTGCAATCTTCATCTTCAACATGCTTTCAACTCTCTCTAATTTAATTTAAATCCTAACTTGATGGTGGATTTCGTAGAATGGGAAGGATTATGGCCATAATGATGTAGTCAACACTGGCTTTTTATGGTGGAAATGAAGGTTGCTAACCATCCAAACGAGTGGAAAAATGAAAGTTGCAAAGAAAACTAGCGAGATCGGGGGAATACGGCTGACGACAGTCAATCCATGGGACCACCATAGACCGTGGGCACCAACATGGATAGACCGTGGTGGCCACTGGTTGCTGTGCCCTACTGATTTTGCAAAATCTAGTGAATCCAAGTTGACACTTTATGCTATCCCAGATTAACCATGATGTATACTAGGGTAAACCATGTTTCTTGTGGGGGTTTTTGGTTAACTTTTGTGGGCTCTTCCCTCCTTGCATAACTCTTCATTGATTTTATGGACATACTCGGGTTCTCTTAGCCAATTTTTGTAAAATACCATCAACAATGCCAAATCGAAGCGTAAAATAGAGGGCACGAAATCACACAACTATGCAAAGTAATCCTCTAAATTAGCACCCAAACACTCATAAAATCCTATTCAAATGTGGCATTCATCACTCCTCCATACTTAATCCTTTGCTTGTCCTGAAGCAAACACTTGATAAATGGAACAAGGGGAGATGCATCTAGGACTCAAACACATAACCACAACAAGAAAACTCACGGTTAGTGTCGAAAATTTAGAGACAACCAAAAATCATACGCGAATTAAGACTCACTTAGTGTCGGATTTTTAGGTAGACACTGTTAGCATCGAATATAATCACTCGTCTCTAACAGCATCGGATATTACAGTTGAACTAGTTTATCTGATGCTAATAGAGTCAGATTTCACGTCGAATAAAATAGTCAAACTCTAATAGAGTTGGATATTTTATCTGGTGCTAACCTTCCGAAGGTAACCAAAAAAAAAAGCCCCCAGACATTCGCACAACACGAAGCCTTTGCTTCTGCTCTTCCTTCTTCCACGACCGGTCTCAGCCCCCCACACTTGTACTTCTCATGTCGTAGGTAGGTTCTCTCCCTCTCTCTCTCCCTCCCTCTCTCTCTCTCTCTTTCACACACACACACTGTAAGACCCCGCAGTTTCGTTTTCCGTTAAGCTAGCTAATTTTCTTTTTACGTCTAAATTCGTATTTTTAGTAACTGTATGAGTTAAATTATTATCAATGTGCTTTGGAGAACTATAATTTCATTAAAGACGAGATTATTATTGCTATTATTGATTTCAAAATCAATTCGTGCCATTTATGCCTTTAAATGATATCGATAGTTTAATTTAGTCGTTATTCGATTTATTTAGTCGTTTCCCGAGTGCGATTAGGTTTTCAAGCTTAGAATTAGTTTGTGGTTTATTGAATCGAACCTAGACGTATTTAAGGTCGAATAATCGACGAAGGGTCGTATTATCGATTCGGGATAGGTTGTGAGGTACGAGATTAGAAATTAGACAGGCGATTTTAGTTGATTGGGCAAGCGACCAAAAAAAAAAAAAAGAAAAGGGGCCAAAGCCCCCTTTCTCTTTCATCTTCTTCGCGACAGGGGGGGGTCTCTGCCCCAGCCCGTCGACCACCAATGCAAGAGAGAGAGAGGGCGAGAGAGAGGGAGGTGTCGCCGGCCAGGCAGCGACGGAGGCGGCGCCGGCGACCCGCGACACCACGACACAGAGAGAGAGAGAGAGAGAGTTCGAGCGAAAGAGTGAGGGAGCGAAAAGGGTTCAACGAACCATGCCCTGCTGCCGGCGACCGTCGCGACTGAGGACGATGACCCGACGGCGGTTGAGCCCGCCTGGCTGCCGACGACCACCTCTGCGCGGTGGTTGAGTGAAAATCGGCCACGTTTGGCCGAATTCTGCACGGGCAGGGCCGAAGCTCGAACAAAATTCACATGCTAGGTGAGTTTCGAACCTCTTCTGCTCTATAAATTGAATCCCTTGCTTTATCCCCTTCGAATTGTACCTAAATCTATCAAAAATTGCAAGTTAGGGTTTGTGGGTTTGGACTGGTTGAGTCACGCGCGAAGAGCAGGGAGTGGGGGTTCGATTTTTGGCCTCAATTCAAGCTAAATTACATGCCTCTAGCGTGGAATCGAGGTGGGTGTTCCTTGCCTCCTAAATTAGTACTAATTTCACAAACGATTTAGCGAAATCGATGTTGCATATTAGACTAGCATAGCCTAATTTAGAATGTGCTGCTTGAGGTTTATAATTCGAAGTTAATTATACATGTTTAGCGTTAATTCGAATGTATGTAACCATTGAATGCCTAAGTTTGTAATTCGAAGTGAATTATACATGTTTAGCGTTAATTCGAATGTATGTAACCATTGAATGCCTAAATTTATAATTCGAAGTGAATTATACATGTTTAGCGTTAATTCGAATGTATGTAACCATTGAATGCCTAAGTTTATAATTCGAAGTGAATTATACGTGTTTAGCGTTAATTCGAATGTATGTAACCATTGAATGCCTAAGTTTATAATTCGACGTGAATTATACATGTTTAGCGTTAATTCGAATGTATGTAGCTATCGGAAGCCTGAATTTATAATTCGAAGTGAATTACATGCCTTTAGCGTTAATTCGAATGCCTGTGACCATTCAATGTTTGAGATTTTACATCGAAATGAATCAAATACCTTTAGCTTCGAATCGAACCAATTTAGTTAATCATGCCTCAGTTATTAATTCGAAGTAAATTTAGCATGTTTAGCATCGATTCAAGTTATTTAGTTGATGCATGAAAAAGGATTATAAACGAAGTTAGTTTAATGTGTTTAAAATCGATTCAAGTGAACTTAGCTAGTTCATGCCTAAAAGTTTAGTTCGAAATGAATTACGAATGCTTTGAATCGACATACGAACACTTAGTTAATGCGTGCTCGTTCAGTAGCTTCTAAATGAATTACGAATGCTTTGAATCGACATACGAACACTTAGTTAATGCGTGCTCGTTCAGTAGCTTCTAAATGAATTACGAATGCTTTGAATCGACACATGTACACTTAAACAATTCATACTCAATTAATAGTTTCGAAAGAAGATGAGTGTGCTTGGAATCGATACTTGTGTAATTAGTTAGTTTATACCTGAGTAGTAACTTTGACGTAATAAATGAATGCCTAAAGTCATATTATGTTTAAGTGGTTTATTTAGATTCGAATGGTAATTTCCATACAAATAATGAATGTTTAGATCCGCATTATGTCTAAGTGACCTAAATGGGTTCGAATAGCAACAGTGACATAATAAATGGAAACTTAGAATCGTATTATGCTGAAATAGCTCAATTAGACTTGAAATATAACTTCTAACCAACGTTTATGAATGTTTGGTCGTTCCATGATCGTGTATGAACTTCGAAGTGCATCGTACGTCTTTGAAGTTTATGTATATAAATGTTTAATCAGTCTATGATCACCTATATGCTTAACTATCCCATAAAGGCCTACTAACTCTGAAGTAAGTTATAAATGCTTAGAACCTTATCGTGTATGAACTCTCAAGTAAAGTTCTATAATTTTATATGTGTACGTGATGGTATATATATACGTACGTATGCTTACTACAACGCACCGCTAAGTGGCGCTGCTTACCCTGGTAAGTAATTAAACCTTACCTTTTCATAAATTAGTATGATAGTATGTTGTGTTGATAAATCGATGAAACGAGTTGGTAGTTGGATGGTTTGAGGAAATAATTATGAGCGTTCGAGGTTTTGTGGTACGGTGCAAGTGAGGAGGGAGACTGGGTTGTGAAATGACCGCAATCGTATGGATTGCGAGGCCATGTGTTGCTCGATGTGATGAATTAATTATGAAGTGTTTGAATGTGATATATGTGAACCCCTTTCCCTTCTATTTGCTCAAGTTGAATTATGTGCATAAGGGTGAGATTTGCAAAAGAAGGATTTCATGTTTTGAAATAATAGTAGCCACAAATATTAGAGCATGATGGCATATTTTAAAGTAAACGAATACAGTTTTGGGAGTGAACCTGCTTGAACGGGGGAATCCTAAAGAGTTTTTACAAAGGCATGAGTTGCATGACAAATGATTTTACCAAAAGATACAACAAAATTACTAGCCGTTATGGCCGATACGCTTTAAGTGGCTAAGATAATGTGCTGCGGACAATATGATATGATGTAATGTTAATCTAGGGGATAAGTCCGGATAAACCCTAGAGGCCCTGACGAGGGCTAATGTAATGGTCCGATATGTTATATGTAGCCATCCCGGGAGTAAGAGCTTAAGCGTGAGCGTTAGGTCTCACTACGGGGTCGAGAATAGTTCTCACCCAATCAGCACCCTGTAATGATCTTATGCCAGAAGTACTTTCGTACTAAGTTAAGAAAAGCAATTGGCTCTTGTCATTTTTTTTTAAACGATTAAAATGGAAAGGAAGTTCTTTTTATGAGCCCAAAAGGCTATATGGAATGATGTATGAAAAGCTTATAAGGGTCTTTACACGGCCAAACAAAATGGAACTTCCTTTGAAGACTAAGAAAATGTTTTCAACGAAAGAAAGAAAGCTTTCAATGAATAAGTTATGAAATGATCTTCAAGCATGTTTGAATGTGGATTTTTAGCCTATGTATTAAAGGAAAGTTTTCAATGGATGCATTACGAATGATTCTTAAGTATGGTTGAATCGGATCCTAATCTTATGTGACATCGTCCTTATCCATATCAAACATGTCTGACTTAAAGTATATGAGATGAGAAAGAAAGATATAGCACGTTGAAATTCCATGAATGAAGGCGTCTCTTCCCAAAAGAATGAATGTTGATATGAGAATGACATGCGAGGGTGTTATACAGCTTAATATGATTTTTAAAGGTACTTAAATGCTTGATATGTGTTTATGCGTGTGACATGTATATTATATGAATGAAATGAAAAAGAAGGATCCCTGTGCTTAGCTTATAGATGGAAGTTTCTATGCTTAGCCTCGTCGCTTATCTAAGTGTTCAATTGCCTGTTAGTGAAGACGTTTGATCATTTAGAATCCTGAAAATGTGTTTAAGTGCTTAAGTGAAGTTTATGGTTAGTAACATTTCCATAAGAATTCTTATGAACATCTATTATGATAATAAAGTATGAAAACATGATATGTGACTAGTAAGGATAGTATTGCCTGCAATGGTTTTGGTTTTAAGGGGGTTGGGGGACACTCACTGAGCGTGTGGTTGCTCATCCCACTACTCCTTCCCCTTTTCCCCAGGTTTTCTTATGACAGGAAGAAGTTGAGTCAGATAAGTGCGGAAGGAACCTATTATTGCTTGCAAGGCATCGTATGTGCCCATTTGAAGGGAACTTACGTGTTTGATGAAGTCATCTAATGCATTCTTAGTTTGTGAAGGTCTGTAAATGATTATTGAAGTTCATGTAATGCATATGGTATAAAGGTCGCTCTGTATGGCCGTCTGAGCCAACCATCAAGTTAAATTAGATGTCCCTTTGGTTTAATTTAGCTATGCCTTGGGATGTAAACCCCAATACTCCGGTTGTGTGAACCGTTGAGTTGTATCTTTTACTTTTTCTGCTTTAATTAACTATTCTGGTTGGTGTACTCCGAGCGGGTGGCTCGTCGAGTTATGAACTCCGGCGTGTGGCCGTTGAGTTATGTTTTATATATTTACGCTTCCGTTAATTTACAGGATTGTATTATAAGGCGTTTAGCCTGGAAACGATCAGTTTTCAGGGGAAACTCTGTCCGTTTCGTCCCAGGAACTAAGTAAGAAGTTAGGAAAGCGTAACGCTTCTAGCCTAGGGGCTGGGGGTGTTACATTGATGGTATCAGAGCATGGTCCTGCGACCATAGGCCGCGACCTGAGTCTTGCATTCATATAGTTCGATAGGAACGCGTTCATAATGATGTGATATATGCCTACTAGGTTTACACTTGTGCGTTTAATGTGAATCTTGGCGTATTTAGCTAGCTAGATACTGCTCGAGTGAGCTCAATAATCGAGTGAACGAACGAATTGTTAAGGGTGTAAGCCGAGTAACTTGTTTTCTCATGAATGAGTTAAGTATTAGCCCAATCGAATGTTGTTTGCTTATTTGCTTATACGCCTTGACGGTTTGAAATTGAATGGCTGGAAAGTCTTAACTCTAAGCCCATCTTTGCCCCCGAAGTACGATTTGCCCCTCGGGCCCCATAATGGAGTGAGCAAACGTACTCAAAGGTTGGTAGAGAGAGAGGTAGAAGCAGTTAAACTATTTCCTTTTGAAAATCTAAGGACCTTGCTGGTTAAAGCCTTCTGATTAGTGAGTTAGAGCCGAGCCAAGTTTTCTTACACCAAAAGATTAACTCTTAGTTAGTGATGATGAGGCAGTTTAGATTCGCAAATACGCGCCCTTATGTTTATCAAATGTTGTTCGTAGATGCGTATGTGCTAAGATGAGTACATTGATAGAGTCCTTCGTATTGAGCTAGGAAAGGAATGATTGGAAATTAGCTGTTATGCTTGATAATCCTACTAAATGGTACATTGCTGATGTGACTTTTGATTTGCCTGGTGAAATTAAAGGATATTTTCGTATGCATGTGTGAAAATTTATGTGCTGATGGTACATTCCGTAAAAGTGTACCTACCGTTCTCCTTCTTTGTAATTGTTGCCTAAATCGTGCATTACTTGCTTCCTATCGTACGAATTACTATTCATGAATGGGGTGAGATGTTTTGGCCCGAACGAACCCTGATATACCCAGAAAGCTCAAGGGAGAAAGAACCTAGCAGACTTTGGAATTGTGCATCGTAGACGATCCCCTCCTAAGGCTAGTGACCTACAATAAGACTCCTACGATCGCCTATAAGATAGATGTACCTCGTAAGAACTCAACGTGAGCCTATAAGGCCATTGACGTCAACCATACCCACACAATTCTAGCCGCTCAACACCAATCTTTCCTAAATTGGATGGGGTTTAGAGCACGCCGTTGACCATAGACTGCAAAAGGAGGATTGCACGCATACCCACGTGCCTAGGTGTTCTATGTGACAAAATATGGGTCCACATGCCTTAAAGATTTGTTATGATGTCATGTGCTGTGTAAGACTATAAGAATATATATAGATAGGATCGTTGTATGGAACCATCGACTTGTTTGTGATCAAATGCCAACAAAGTGAGTTTTTGTAATTGCTTGCTGAATGTATGTTAGTAGGTTGCATGTTATCTCCAATTCGTAAACTTGAGAATGCTGAAATGTTGATGCCATGTGATACTATTGTGCTCGAGTAATGCTATGTGGTGCTACGTGACTCTCTTATTATTCCCGATGTGTTGTAAAAGTTTCCTTGATGATCATCGTGCTTCCACAAGTGACTGAATTCATGTTTTGGGATGAGACTACCATATATAACCTTGCGATCTCATCGTCCCGGTTGCCACACCTTTAGATACTCACTTGTAGGTGCATATGTGTACAGTTGTTGCCTGCCATGCAAACTGAGTCTAGAATATCAAAATCTATGTTTCATTTTTTTTTTTAAAACAAACTCAATATGGTTTTCCACGCCAACTCATTTGCCTCACTTCAATGCGATTTGCCCTCGGCGCCAAAATAGAGCGAGTAGACGCCTGAAGAGATTGGCGATGAGGAAGCTGGATACCATAAGCCATTTTCTTTCGATTTGAAAGATGTAGAGTCTGCAAAATGAAACCTTTTGAAAACTTACCGCATAGATCTTAGTTATGTACGTGCATTCTAGGAAAGACCGAATTTAGATTAATAATTTCGGGGACGAAATTCTTTTAAGGGGGGAAGAGTGTAAGACCCCGCAGTTTCGTTTTCCGTTAAGCTAGCTAATTTTCTTTTTACGTCTAAATTCGTATTTTTAGTAACTGTATGAGTTAAATTATTATCAATGTGCTTTTGAGAACTATAATTTCATTAAAGACGAGATTATTATTGCTATTATTGATTTCAAAATCAATTCGTGCCATTTATGCCTTTAAATGATATCGATAGTTTAATTTAGTCGTTATTCGATTTATTTAGTCGTTTCCCGAGTGCGATTAGGTTTTCAACCTTAGAATTAGTTTGTGGTTTATTGAATCGAACCTAGACGTATTTGAGGTCGAATAATCGACGAAGGGTCGTATTATCGATTCGGGATAGGTTGTGAGGTACGAGATTAGAAATTAGACAGGCGATTTTAGTTGATTGGGCAAGCGACAAAAAAAAAAAAAAGAGAAAAAGAAAAGGGGCCAAAGCCCCCTTTCTCTTTCATCTTCTTCGCGACAGGGGGGGTTCTCTGCCCCAGCCCGTCGACCACCAATGCAAGAGAGAGAGAGGGCGAGAGAGAGGGAGGTGTCGCCGGCCAGGCAGCGACGGAGGCGGCGCCGGCGACCCGCGACACCACGACACAGAGAGAGAGAGAGAGTTCGAGCGAAAGAGTGAGGGAGCGAAAAGGGTTCAACGAACCATGCCCTGCTGCCGGCGACCGTCGCGACTGAGGACGATGACCCGACGGCGGTTGAGCCCGCCTGGCTGCCGACGACCATCTCTGCACGGTGGTTGAGTGAAAATCGGCCATGGTTTGGCCGAATTCTGCACGGGCAGGGCCGAAGCTCGAACAAAATTCACATGCTAGGTGAGTTTCGAACCTCTTCTGCTCTATAAATTGAATCCCTTGCTTTATCCCCTTCGAATTGTACCTGAATCTATCAAAAATTGCAAGTTAGGGTTTGTGGGTTTGGACTGGTTGAGTCACGCGCGAAGAGCAGGGAGTGGGTGTTCGATTTTTGGCCTCAATTCAAGCTAAATTACATGCCTCTAGCGTGGAATCGAGGTGGGTGTTCCTTGCCTCCTAAATTAGTACTAATTTCACAAACGATTTAGCGAAATCGATGTTGCATGTTAGACTAGCATAGCCTAATTTAGAATGTGCTGCTTGAGGTTTATAATTCGAAGTTAATTATACATGTTTAGCGTTAATTCGAATGTATGTAACCATTGAATGCCTAAGTTTATAATTCGAAGTGAATTATACATGTTTAGCGTTAATTCGAATGTATGTAACCATTGAATGCCTAAGTTTATAATTCGAAGTGAATTATACATGTTTAGCGTTAATTCGAATGTATGTAACCATTGAATGCCTAAGTTTATAATTCGAAGTGAATTATACATGTTTAGCGTTAATTCGAATGTATGTAGCTATCGGAAGCCTGAATTTATAATTCGAAGTGAATTACATGCCTTTAGCGTTAATTCGAATGCCTGTGACCATTGAATGTTTGAGATTTTACATCGAAATGAATCAAATACCTTTAGCTTCGAATCGAACCAATTTAGTTAATCATGCCTCAGTTATTAATTCGAAGTAAATTTAGCATGTTTAGCATCGATTCAAGTTAATTAGTTGATGCATGAAAAAGGATTATAAACGAAGTTAGTTTAATGTGTTTAAAATCGATTCAAGTGAATTTAGCTAGTTCATGCCTAAAAGTTTAGTTCGAAATGAATTACGAATGCTTTGAATCGACATACGAACACTTAGTTAATGCGTGCTCGTTCAGTAGCTTCTAAATGAATTACGAATGCTTTGAATCGACATACGAACACTTAGTTAATGCGTGCTCGTTCAGTAGCTTCTAAATGAATTACGAATGCTTTGAATCGACACATGTACACTTAAACAATTCATACTCAATTAATAGTTTCGAAAGAAGATGAGTGTGCTTGGAATCGATACTTGTGTAATTAGTTAGTTTATACCTGAGTAGTAACTTTGACGTAATAAATGAATGCCTAAAGTCATATTTTGTTTAAGTGGTTTATTTAGATTCGAATGGTAATTTCCATACAAATAATGAATGTTTAGATCCGCATTATGTCTAAGTGACCTAAATGGGTTCGAATAGCAACAGTGACATAATAAACGGAAACTTAGAATCGTATTATGCTGAAATAGCTCAATTAGACTTGAAATATAACTTCTAACCAACGTTTATGAATGTTTGGTCGTTCCATGATCGTGTATGAACTTCGAAGTGCATCGTACGTGTTTGAAGTTTATGTATATAAATGTTTAATCAGTTTATGATCACCTATATGCTTAACTATCCCATAAAGGCCTACTAACTCTGAAGTAAGTTATAAATGCTTAGAACCTTATCGTGTATGAACTCCCAAGTAAAGTTCTATAATTTTATATGTGTACGTGATGGTATATATATACGTACGTATGCTTACTACAACGCACCGCTAAGTGGCGCTGCTTACCCTGGTAAGTACTTAAACCTTACCTTTTCATAAATTAGTATGATAATATGTTGTGTTGATAAATCGATGAAACGAGTTGGTAGTTGGATGGTTTGAGAAAATAATTATGAGCGTTCGAGGTTTTGTGGTACGGTGCAAGTGAGGAGAGAGACTGGGTTGTGAAATGACCGCAATCGTATGGATTGCGAGGCCATGTGTGGCTCGATGTGATGAATTAATTATGAAGTGTTTGAATGTGATATATGTGAACCCCTTTCCCTTCTATTTGCTCAAGTTGCATTATGTGCATAAGGGTGAGATTTGCAAAAGAAGGATTTCATGTTTTGAAATAATAGTAGCCACAAATATTAGAGCATGATGACATATTTTAAAGTAAACGAATACAGTTTTGGGAGTGAACCTGCTTGAACGGGGGAATCCTAAAGAGTTTTTACAAAGGCGTGAGTTGCATGACAAATGATTTTACCAAAAGATACAACAAAATTACTAGCCGTTATGGCCGATACGCTTTAAGTGGCTAAGATAATGTGCTGCGGACAATATGATATGATGTAATGTTAACCTAGGGGATAAGTCCGGATAAAACCTAGAGGCCCTGACGAGGGCTAATGTAATGGTCCGATATGTTATATGTAGCCATCCCGGGAGTAAGAGCTTAAGCGTGAGCGTTAGGTCTCACTATGGGGTCGAGAATAGTTCTCACCCAATCAGCACCCTGTAATGATCTTATGCCAGAAGTACTTTCGTACTAAGTTAAGAACAGCAATTGGCTCTTGTCATTTTTTTTTTAAACGATTAAAATGGAAAGGAAGTTCTTTTTATGAGCCCAAAAGGCTATATGGAATGATGTATGAAAAGCTTATAAGGGTCTTTACACGGCCAAACGAAATGGAACTTCCTTTGAAGACTAAGAAAATGTTTTCAACGAAAGAAAGAAAGCTTTTAATGAATAAGTTATGAAATGATCTTCAAGCATGTTTGAATGTGGATTTTTAGCCTATGTATTAAAGGAAAGTTTTCAATGGATGCATTACGAATGATTCTTAAGTATGGTTGAATCGGATTCTAATCTTATGTGACATCGTCCTTATCCATATCAAACATGTCTGACTTAAAGTATATGAGATGAGAAAGAAAGATATAGCACGTTGAAATTCCATGAATGAAGGCGTCTCTTCCTAAAAGAATGAATGTTGATATGAGAATAACATGCGAGGGTGTCATACAGCTTAATATGATTTTTAAAGGTACTTAAATGCTTGATATGTGTTTATGCGTGTGACATGTATATTATATGAATGAAATGAAAAAGAAGGATCCCTGTGCTTAGCTTATAAAAGGAAGTTTCTATGCTTAGCCTCGTCGCTTATCTAAGTGTTCAATTGCCTGTTAGTGAAGACGTTTGATCATTTAGAATCCTAGAAATGTGTTTAAGTGCCTAAGTGAAGTTTATGGTTAGTAACATTTCCATAAGAATTCTTATGAACATCTATTATGATAATAAAGTATGAAAACATGATATGTGACTAGTAAGGATAGTATTGCCTGTAATGGTTTTGGTTTTAAGGGGGTTGGGGGACACTCACTGAGCGCGTGGTTGCTCATCCCACTACTCCTTCCCCTTTTCCCCGGGTTTTCTTATGACATGAAGAAGTTGAGTCAGATAAGTGCGGAAGGAATGTATTATTGCTTGCAAGGCATCGTATGTGCCCATTTGAAGGGAACTTTCGTGTTTAATGAAGTCATCTAATGCATTCTTAGTTTATGAAGGTCTGTAAATGATTATTGAAGTTCATGTAATGCATATGGTATAAAGGTCGCTCTGTATGGCCGTCTGAGCCAACCATCAAGTTAAATTAGATGTCCCTTTGGTTTAATTTAGCTATGCCTTGGGATGTAAACCCCAATACTCCGGTTGTGTGAACCGTTGAGTTGTATCTTTTACTTTTTCTGCTTTAATTAACTATTCTGGTTGGTGTACTCCGAGCGGGTGGCTCGTCGAGTTATGAACTCCGGCGTGTGGCCGTTGAGTTATGTTTTATATATTTACGCTTCCGTTAATTTACAGGATTGTATTATAAGGCGTTTAGCCTGGAAACGATCAGTTTTCAGGGGAAACTCTGTCCGTTTCGTCCCAGGAACTAAGTAAGAAGTTAGGAAAGCGTAACGCTTCTAGCCTAGGGGCTGGGGGTGTTACACACACACACACACACACACACACACAGGTGTGTTCTCGCCTCTCTGTTTCTCTCATTCTATTCGTCAGTGTGGCTGCCGATTGTGCATGTGTCGTGGTCCTTGCCTTCAACATTGGTAATTTCTCTCATCTCTCTCTATTTCAAGTTGAATTAACCCTAATTCGATCAATATTCACAAGATTATTTGGAGAATTTGCGTTTAATTTGAGAATTAGGGTTTACCAAGGATGACTCTTGGATGGGTTCAATTGGAGCATTTTCACTTTCCCCTCTTTGTCTCCAATAATGAGTGTTGAATGAGTTGTTTTGTTGTTATGTTGTTTTACAAGTCCGCTTATTTACTCAACCCTTTATGGCTTCCTTTGTTGTTGTTGTTGTGGTTTTAGATGAATCTTGGATGAGTTTCTTTGTTTTTATGTTGTCTTGTTTTGTGAATCCATTGTTAGTAGCTTGAGTAATAACTTTAACATTGTTCTTTAATTCATGTGTATCTTCTAAACTCAAACAAAAACCTAGCTAAGAGTTAATTAGTCAAATTGGAAAGTTTTCACTTTCAGCTCTTTGTCTCCAATAATAAGCCTTGAATGATTTGTTTTGTTGTTGTTGTCGTGTTGTTTTGCAAGTCCCCTTATTTACTCAATCCGTTATGCCTTTCTTTGTTGGTGTTAGTTTATTTTTGATGAATCTTGGATGAGTTGCTTTGTTGTTGTGTTGTCTTGTGTTCTAAATTCATTGTTAGTGGCTTGAGTATTAACAATAATATTAGCCTTTATTTAATGCTATCTATTGTAAATTTGTAGTCATTCATATATATCTTCCAAACTCAAACAAAAACTTAAACAAACTCTTAATTGGTCGACACATGTTTTTAAATTTTGTTTTTTTTGTATTTGTCCATTAGGGTTTGAAACTGTCAAAAGGAGTGATTTTCATATTGGAATTGGAATTTGGAGGCTTGTGTGCAACATCCTTCAATCTCAGGCTAGATTTCAATCTAAATTGATAACATGTCAGATTTTAATCAAAATTGATAATGGTATGGGCCATCGATTTTTATATGTGTACATAATTTGTGTGAATTTTTGATTTATTCAATTGACTATATATTTGTGTTTTTATATGTGCATATGTGTTTTCTTATGTGTGTGCACGTGTGTGTTCCCATATATATATATATATACACACACACACACACACACACACACATACACACACACATACATACATACATACACACAATACAACACACAACACAAAACACACACGCACACACACACACAAACATATGCATAAATATATATA
>JAKOGI010000914.1:230000-369702 GCA_029747015.1 Carnegiea gigantea | reverse complement strand
TATATATATATATATATATATACACATATAAATATATATATATATATATATATATATATATATATATATATATATATATATATATATATATATATATATATATATATATATATAGATATATATATATAGATATATATATATATATATATATATATATATATATATATATATATATATATATATATATATATATATATATATATATATATACACGTGGCTGACTCCGATAGGATAAGGTTTTGGGTAGGATGAGTGGGATGATGTGATCACTAGTGATCAGTAGCTATTATTTCAGTGATCGTTGGTATTACCTTAGTGATCAATATATTTTTAAAGCAACATTTGATAATTTGTTCAAGATGTGTTATCACCCAAGTTATACTAACGATCACTGATACAATAGTTACTGATCACTACTGATCACCTCATCCTATTAGTGATCAGTAGCTATTATTTCAATTATCATTAGTATTACCTTGGTGATCAACGTACCTTTAAAGCAACTTTTGAAAATTTGTTCAAAATATGTTGATCACTAAGGTAATACTAGTGATTACTAACACAATAGCTACTGATCACTACTTATCACATCATCCTACTCATCCTACACAAGACCTTATCCCACTAGAGTATATATATATATATGTGTGTGTGTGTGTGTGTATGTATATATATATGTATGCATATATATATGTGCATATATAGATATGTATATATGTATATATATGTATATATATATATATATATATATATATATATATATATGTATATATATTATATATATATATATATATAGTATGTAAAAATTTATAGATATATATATATATTATATATATATATATATATATATGTATATGTATATATATATATATATATATATATTATATATATATATATATATATATGTATTTATATGCACATACTTACATATATACATATACATATGCGTATATATCTCTGTGTGTGTCTATATGTGTGTGTGTGCACGTGCGTGCGTGTGTGTGTGTGTGTGTGTGTGTATATATATATTTATGTGTATATATATATAGTTATGTGTACACACACACACACACATATATATGTATGTATATATGTATGTGTACACACACACAGAGCACACCCACACGCACGCACATATATATATGTCACCCTAAATAGGTATTGATCACCAAAAATAACTATGCTTACCAAAGATAATTCAAAGAAAATGTCTCTCTAAACTTCATTCGCTCCATTTCTATTGAGTACTTGTAGGTAGTCTATAGTTTTTAAATTTTGCCAATCACAATTCGTCTCTCTGTAATTTTGTAATTCAGGTGTAAGGCTACATCGACTGATGTATATATATATAATAGAGCCCAAATGACCAAGCTAAGTGTTTTTGTGGTTTTTTGTAATTGAGAAAATAAGGAAAGTAAAAAAGATAGTTCAAGACTTGACTTTGAGATAATCCAATGGAGCCACTCAAGCTAAACTTTGGGCAATCCCTTAATCCAATCTAGGATACAGAAGTTAATCACCACCTAGATGAGAATAAGAGACCTAGAATACCATTTGAGATTGCCAACACTCAAGATATAGAACCAGGTTTTGAACACACAAATGAGAATCCACTCAAATGCTGAATTTGTATTGCTTAATCCGAAAGTTGATGAATAATGGCTCTAAACTATGGCCCTTATATAGTAGAGGCCTTATACACGAAAAGGTAGAAGAAAAATACATGAAATGGTGTGAAGAAAACAAGTAAATCTGTTGCAGCTACATTCGGATGCACCAAGGGTGAAGAGGTATGTCTCTTGATGTCTTTTGGTGTGAAAAGAGTGTAGCAGCAAAGGAGATTCATGCACCCTTCATTCTCACACGTCTTGGCCTTACTAGAGGGGAAGAAACTGGCTGTCGAGGAGGAACCAAGTAGCAATAGCCGAAATAAAAAGCATTCACAAGTCCCACGCGTTTTGCATTAAATGCATTCACATCAGCAGCAACCCTAACTTCAAATAGGCATATCTCTATGGTTACTGGTCCACATTCGATGATCTTGGGTTCATTAGAAAGCTTAGAATGTCTATTTTCCAGAGGAGGTGGTTTCATAGCATTTGGATCAGCCATTCAAATGTTATGGGCCAAAGAGTGGAGACTGTCCAAAACTGACCTGTAGTTTGATATCCGATTTTGTGGGCTGAGGTTTACTAACCAAATGAACTCCAAATAAAACGTGGTTGGTCTTGTTGGAAAGCTTATTCTTTAAGCTTGATTAATGTAAGGACCATCAGCAATTTTGCCCATTACATTTTGCTACAAAAGCGTGACAAATCCGGGGGTATATGCGGATGCGCTAGGTGCTAGCTCATTAGGGATCTCCACGGCTTTCTTGCATGTAAGGGCTCTCTACTTGGCCTCCTTAAGCTTCTCTTGACCTTCCTTGAGCTCAATAATAGTAGTAGGATTTATGGCTATGGTACATGATGCTCTTAATCCCCTTTTGAAAATCCCTTTTGAAAAAGGCACTTTGAAGTTCAACATAAACTCCTTAAAGTGTCTTGTATCATGGAATTCATATAATGGAACCAGAAGTGAACGTTTCCAGGCATGATCTTGTTGGACTTTTACCTTCCTTGAAGTGGAGCTTGAGAAATGAAAATGAACCCCTTGAATATATACATTATTCTCCCTTTGTTGTTTAGAGTTTGTCCTCAAACTCGAAGGATTTTCTTTCTTCTCATAAAAGAGGTCAATTTTATAAAGCGGGGTTCTTTGAAGGAAAAAGTCATAAGGCATCTTTTGAGGAGCAATATGAGCATGGGGTTGATAAAAGAGGGTAAGGCGAGGGTAAAAACTAGGGTTAGACTCGGTTGGGAAAAGAGAGGTGAGTAAGAGGTTCTTTTGTAAGGCTTTTTGTGGTTTGGGGGTTTGGAAAGGTTGAATGGGGATGGGTTCATGCTCATCAAATTTTAGAGGTAGGCTCCAATTGACCTCATTATCTACTTCATCATAGGCATCAAAGATGGGAGGTAGATCAAAGTTAACGTCACTATTTTCTTGATAATGGCCTTCTCCATTTAAGACAAATGGATATCTAACTTCTTTTTCTTCCTTCATGGCTGCTTCTCATTCGGTTAAGGTGATGAATTCCTTGTTGGAGCAGTCCGAGGGTGCATGACCAAAGCCTTGACACTTAAAACACCTTTTAATGCTCATACTAGAACTCATGGTAGGACCTGATGTGTATGGAGCTGATTTGTGGATGTGTTTGGGGTTGGAAGCTTGGTCAAGTAGGCAACCTACGCTCTGATACCAAATGATGTATATATATAAGGGAGCCCAAATGACTAAGCCAAGTATTTTTGTGGTTTTTTGTAATTGAGAAAACAAGGAAAGTAAAAAGGATAGTTCAAGACTTGACTTTGAGATAATCCAATGGAGCCACTCAAGCCAAACCTTGGGCAATCCCTTAACCCAATATAGGATATAGAAGTTAATCACCACCTAGATGAGAATAAGAGGCCTAGAACACCACTTGAGATTGCCAACACTCAAGATATAGAACCAGGTTTTGAACACACAAATGAGAATCTACTCAAATGCTGAATTTGTATTGCTTACCAAAAGTTGATGAATAATGACTCTAAACTATGGCCCTTATATAGTAGAGGCCTTATACACGAAAAGGTAGAAGAAAAATACATGAAAGGGTGCGAAGAAAATAAGTAAATTTGCTGCGGCTACATTCGGATGCACCAAGGGTGAAGAGGTGCGTCTCTTGATGTCTTTTGGTGTGAAAAGAGTGTAGCAGCAAAGGGGATTCATGCACCCTTTATTCTCACACATCTTGGCCTTGCTAGAGGGGAAGAAACTCGGCTATGGAGGAGGAACCAAGCAGCAATAGCCGAAATGAAAAGCATTCACAAGTCTCACGCATTTTGCATTAAATGCATTCACATCAGCAGCAACCCTAACTTCAAATAGGCATATCTCCCTAGTTACTGGTCCAAATTCGATGATCTTGGGTTCATTGGAAAGCTTAGGATGTCTAGTTTCCATAGGAGGTGGTTTCATAGCATTTAAATTAGTTGTTTAAAAGTTATGGGTCAATGAGTAGAGATTGCCCAAAACTAGCCTGCAGTTTGATATTCGATTTTGTGGGCTGAGGTTGACCAATCAAATGAACTCCAAATAAAACGTGGTTGGTCTTGTTGGAAAGATTATTCTTTAAGCTTGATTAATGTAAGGACCATTAGCAATTTGGCCCATTACATTTTGCTGCAAAAGCATGACAAAACCGGGGGTATATGCAGATGAGCTAGGTGCTAGCTCATTAGGGATCTCCACAGCTTTCTTGCATGTGAGGGCTCTCTACTTGGCCTCCTTAAGCTTCTCTTGACCTTCCTTGAGCTTAATAATAGTGGTAGGATTTATAGGCATGGTGCATGATGCTCTTAATCACCATTTGAAAATCCCTTTTGAAAAAGGCACTTTGAAGTTCAACATAAACTCCTTAAAGTGTCTTGTATCATGGAATTCATATAATGGAACCAGAAGTGAACATTTTCAGGCATGATCTTGTTGGACTTTTACCTTCCTTGAAATGGAGTTTGAGAAATGAAAATGAACCCCTTGAATATATACATTATCGACCCCCAACGCGCTCTCTGATAGCAAGATTTTTGGGGTATTCAATATAGATATAATTTGTATACATACATACATACATATATATATATATATATATATATATATATATATATATATACATACATATACATACACATACATACGTACATGTATATATATATGTGTGTGTGTGTGTGTGTGTGTGTGTGTGTCTATGTATAAGGACACGTGTTTCGAACAAGCAAATATCTTGAGTAGTTTATGTAATAAATAAATAAATAAATAAAGCATCGACATATACTGTTGAATACTGATTCTAATATTGTTGTATTTTACATGCATCTTAATATCCTTAGATTTTGGAAAATCACACGACACTCATAAGTATGCACATTACTAAACCGCTCCCAAATTATCCTACATGTTCCTCAGTTCCTCTATGTGGGATATTATACAAGACTCGCTCCCTGGTGGGATGCAAATTATGTTAATTGCCTAGGTGTGTATGAGCATTGTGTACCCAGTCTACGTAAGTGTTTTTAAATAGCAGGTGTCATGGTTTTCTTGAAGAAGGTTCATTGTCGAGGGGTAGAGTCTCAATGTGGTGATCGCGTGGTCGGTTCAACTCTTTTTGATAAACAATGCTGCATTTTTCTTTTAAACATTATTTACAGGTTTTTTTGGAAGATTTTTACACCGATGTTCAATTATTTACTTGTTTTTTTCTTGCTCTTTTTATTTTAGAGTGAGATTATTTTTCTTTTTTGGTTTTGAATAACATTTATAGTTCTTTTTATTTATTCATTATTGATGTTTTTACTTTATTGATGTCATTCTTTGTGAATAATGGAGCATTTTTTTATTAGCAATATTATTTAATTAAAAACCAAACTTTTATTTATGGAATATATGTCTTTAAAAAAACTAAGAATTTTTTTGTGAACAATAGAGCATTACTAGTCATCAAAGTTCTATTAATTTTGAGGAAAGTAGGTTTATATTTTGTGAACAATAGGTTTATACTTTGTAAACAATACTTATTGCATTTTGTAAACAATGGCTTTATATTTTGTGAACAATAGAATGATATATTTTTTTTCTTTTAGAAAAATGAGCAAATATTGCCAAAAAAAAGAAGAAGAAAAGGGATAGGAAGTTGAAATTTTTTGAAAGAAAACTAATAATTTTTTATTAGTGTAACTTAATTCTATGACCATGAAATGCAAAATCCAATTCTTAATCACTCCATACTATTTATTTGTTTTTTCCATAGAAAGATGGGGACTTCATTCGATTAATCATCAATCAAATTGCATACATCAAAAGCGACCAAATCCAGAACATGATCTAGTCCATCATTCAACCAAATTGGACAGACAGATCATAGTATTGAAGATGAGCAAGTGCATGAGCTGCCCTATTTCCCAATCTCCTTACATGACTAAAAGCACAAAGTTGAAATTGGCCAATTTAAAATCTTGAATATAAAAGAGCCAACTCAGTATTTAGGTAATCATTGTTCTTCAGCTTTGTGATAAGATTCTGGCAATCCCCTTCCATCTCGACCACATAGAAGCCATGCTGGAGTGCTTGTTTCAAGGGAAAGATGCATGCCTGAGCTTGCACACATTCTGGGCTGAAGGAACTGAGTCCCTGCTTGACACCCAAAAGTTCCATACCACCATTGGAGTCTCGAATAACCACACCCAATCCATGACCCCAATCACCCATCTTAGCCCCATCAAAATTCACCTTCTTGAACAAGGAGACCTCCGTGAAGAAAGTCTATTTAGCCCCATCGGGTCAGGTCGTAGTTTTTTGGTTTGGGTTATTGGTTTTGAATTGTTTTGAACACCCCTAACTAGTGAGACCCTTTCTCAAACACCTATTTAGCTCCAACAAGACTCTTCTATGTATAACTTGGTCTATGCCCCAACTCTGCATTAAGAATAGCAAAAATTCGGAAAGTACCTTGCCTTTAAAACTTAGGAAACCAATGAATGCTCAAAATGGAACAACCGCCAAATTTGTTTAGCAAGAAAAGCCATATTGAAATCCTTTAAATCCTAAAACCCCAAAACCCCCCTCCAATTTTGACTTACATGACTACTGCTTCCCTAACTAGTCGACTTTCCTAGAATCATCCTTTGTAACCCACTAATGTCTATTAAGAAAAGGAATGAATGTTTTGGCAAAACTTACTTGGAAGCTTGAAAACGCCCACATCGTAGGTAAGAATAGCCTCAGCCACAGCCTCCACAAGTACTTCCATACCTGCCTAAGAAAAATGTTTCCCCATGCATCCTTTAACTTTCTTTGCAATCTGATCATTAATATAAGTGAAAGCTTTTTTCTTAGAACATCCAACATGTGTAGGGAGGCTCAAATATTTTTCATGGACAAGACTTCCCTAATATCAAGTGTAATCAACACTTCGTCCTTGCAACTTCAGTGGATGTTATGGCCGAAAACCACATATGTCTTACTATAATTGACTTGTTGCCGCAATGCATGTTCATAATCATCCGGAATCTCCTTAACAGCCATAGCTTGATCTCTACTAGCCTTACAAAAAATGAGGGAGTCCTCAGCACATAAGAGATGAGAAATAGATGGTGCCAAAGTATAGACCTCATGACCCGAGATCTGCCCCCATTTTAGCCACATTTATCAAGAGATGTGATAATGCTTTAACAAAAAAAAGTAAGATGAAATAGGGCTTTCTTGTCTAAGCCCCCTACTCGGTTGCACAAAGCCATCTCATCACAAGGTCGACCCAATCAGGCTGAAATCCCATTTTAAGCATTACTCTCCTTAGAAAAATTCACTCCACTTTATAACATGCTTTTGACATGCCCAATTTAATGGCCCTGCTAGTATTTGAGCGTGAATAACAATTATCACATATCTAGCCTTGGCTTTTTGATGGAACCACCTAGAGTTACAATCCCCCATACTTCAGATCTCCACCCTCAAACATTGCCACCACATAACCTCTTCTTTACGCTTCTAATCTCTGATCTCAGCCATTGGAAGCCTAGATTGCATAGCCAATGTAGTCTCCTTCAACTTCTCAGTGCACCTTTGAATCTCCCATTGAACATTACCGAAGACATCCCTATTTCATATAACGAGAGCCTCCATGCATCTATGAATTTCTGCCATGCAACGTTCAGCCTCATGCATCCCCAGATTGCCATGCCAAACACTCCGAATCACATCAGAGCACCGATCATTAACTGCCTACACATTCTCAAATCTCTTTCTTCTCTCCCTTCGACTATCATTTTGAGTGTTTAACCACTCAACACAATCAGAAGGTGATCTAAAATATCACTATCAATATGGTATACTTTTGCCAAAGGGAATAATGTAGGTCAATTCGAGGAAGCACAAAATCTATTTAGGATTTCTTTAACTGAACTTGTTGCATCCTAGCTATTCCACCATGTATATTGATGCTCGCAGTACCCCCAAATTGTACAAATCACTACTCTTCAATGTCTCCCTAAATGCTTCCAACACACTTTGCGGTTTCATTGCATCACCATTCTTCTCAAAATTATACAAAACGTCATTCAGATCACCACCAACAAGCTCGAGAAAGATTTGAGTGATGACTCAAATCAAAAATTAATTCACTGTTTTTAATTTATTTTGAGTTCAGGGGAAACCATAGGTTCCCGTACATCTCCAATGTGCATCCATTGACCACCATTTGACTACCACATCAATATAGTGGAATGCTGATGAGAGAACTGTAACACTCACCTCATTCCTCCAAACATTGCAAGTCTACCCAAACGACCCTGACTAATGACTACAATTCCCATATAATTATCCACGTTTCGAATAATTGCAAGCATCTCCATAGCAATAAGTTTAGTTTTAGAAAGAAAAAATTAAACTTGGCTTTTGACTTCCCACTAGTGATGGAGGCTTTTGCCAAGGACCCAATAGTTTAAGCATAGTAAACTCATTGCCCCTAGTAGGGTTGTGATGCGATCACTGCCATTTCATATATCTTAGCGTACTTGCCATCATTGCCACTAACCGTAGATACTAAGGACTTTCACGCTTGAATGCTTCAGACCCGGGGACACCACATGATCCTCGCCAATGTTCATGAGCACCACACCTATCTCGGAATCAACCAACACCGCCTTGTTTGAGCATGACTGACCATTCGCTAAATTCTTCAACATTAACTTTGCCCTACCCTTGCAGCTCTTCTTACTCTCCTGGGGTGCTTTTATTAACATCTTCCTCCCATGTTTTTCAATTTCCCATAATCTCCTCTTACTCTTAATTGGAGAAGCCCTTAGTTTAAGGCCATAAGGAGGAGCTTCCTCAGGAATGTTCTCGTCGTATAGTTCACACCCCTTGTAACCCAATTTTCCTGCATCCATAGCAAAATCAGACAGCTTCACATATTTAATGTCAAACTAGACCGGTTTACCACAAATCATCACAACCAAAACCCTATTGGACGGTGAAGGGTGAGAACTCTGACAGCCACCACACTAGGGTTTAATCTAGAGAGGAATGTATAAGCTAACAGTAGTTTGTTTAAATGGAACATTTACATAGCTGGAAAAAAAATTATATTTCTCTTTAATTTGACTATTAATTTATTTTTCTTGAACATTCAAATAATCATTACTTCATACTACATATGTGACATTGCACTGGAAAGATTATTAATCCATTTTTGCATTTTTTATTTTGCTAATTGGCACGTTTTTGGGCTTGACAGTGTGTGTATCTGGTTCTTATACACTTACATTGATAGTATAAGAACTGGAGGGAGGCATCCTAATGTCCTTCAACAATAAATTAATCCTTCTAATTCCTTTTGCATTAACCAATGCCCATTGACGATACTGTTTGTCGCTGATTATAATCATGAAAATATACAGTCAAAATGCAACTGTGCTTCTACTGGCGTGGATTACAAGGGATGCCCCCCAAATTATTATAGTGTGAAACATTGACTTATGTTGTATACTAATATTAATTTATTTTTACTGTCTTGATGATTATTAATTTTTTGGTGCTGATATATCAGATCAGGAGGTAGAAGCGAAGCTGAGAATCAGGATAATTAGGATAGTCTTTTGCCCAGCCTCTCTCTCATAATCAGCCGACCTTTGAGTTTGTCTGTTTTCATAGCACAGAAGCAACAAATTAATCACTGGTAGCTAAAAACCCTGGCTTTCATCGCTCTCTTTCTATGCCCAGAATTTTAAGAGGATTTAAGTTTGTGCATAATCTCTTTCATGATCAGCCCCTCCTTTAAGTTTGTCTGTTTCATATTACAAAAGCAGCAAAGCGATCTCTTGTATATCCCAAATTCTTGTTCTCGTCTCTGCTTTTAATTCTGTTTCTGGGTTCTTATGATGCTTCCTTTCCCCGCGCTTTCAAACACGTTCTCCAAGTTGAAGGCGTTGAAGATTTTACACAAGCATAGCACTGGCTTCAACTAATTTTTGTGGGGCATTTATTTCAGTGATTGCTTTTGTTGGCAACACTCTTACGGATATCTTTCCTTACATGTAATTCTCTCTCTTTTCTCTCTACTGACATCACTGTCAGGAGCACTTAAACTTGAAGCAAAATTGTATGAGGGTGAAATTTTGGGTGCTACCTTGAGTCACCTGAGCAAAAGTTCAGGTGGGTAGTCTTTAATTTCTTCATTCCTTTTATGTTTGTGCTTGTTTGATGCTTGTGAGTCTGGATTTGCTGTTGATGGATGTTGGTTGTATCCCCCTCTCCCTCTGTGTCTAAACTTCTTGTTTGGCCACTGTGGAACGCCCAGGTGCAGGTGCTTAAGGAATTCTTGACAAAAGCATGTTTGATTGCATTGCTTTTGAAACTTAATCTTCCAGTAACATTAGAAGGTTAATGATGGTCTTTGCTGCTAACTTTGAGTTTCTGGTGATAATTTCTCGTAGGTTTTGCAGCTGGTAATCTTGGTCAGAGCAATTCTTGGTCTCCTACAATTCCCCTGCGCTCTTTGTCTTTTAAGCCATTTGATATTGGGGCTAAACAAAGATTATTTCCTCTTAAATAGGCTATTCTATGTGTTATATTGCAGTGGATTGTTGGTATTGAAAAGCTCCAAGCTCGTTTATAAATGCGGTTTTTGTGGAAGGTTGTTTTCTGATGCAACATAAATTACATGATATGGGGGCTGCATTGATTAAGCCGAACTCAGTATAAAATTTTGAGCCCCCCCCCCCCCCCCCGGCGGGGGGAATTTCTGTTCGTTTGAGCTACCTTGTTGGGTAAGCCTTTGCTGTTGTCTGTGTTCATTGGACTCAGCTCCAGGAGTCTAACACAATGCCACATCTAGATCTTGAACACGCCTTTATATGAAAGGGTGGCATTTGGTACCTACATGAGGAGAAATGAGAATAGCATGTCATTTTGTGTAGCCTGTGTGTGCAATGTGGTGTTTCATAACCTATTTGAGTAATACCCACTTCTTCTGCTATTATAGGAGGGCTCTTTGGTGACATTGGGATCTGTGAAAATTAAGTTTGATACATTTAGCAGCATTATCCCACATTCCCAGCTGTAAGATTTCTGACAGTGCAAAAGTTTATCATGCCCATCAATTCTTCCACTTCTCTCAAAAATTCTGGAGAAAAAAGGAACCCTTTTGTTGAGGTATAGTTCTTCCTCCTTTGATATCAATTGAAGTCTTGTTCTTTAATTTGTGTAAAACTTAGTTTCTGTGTTTCTTCCATCAGGTTTCTGATGCTGAAAAGCTGCTCTGGGCACGAATCCACTCCAAGGGGGTGCTTGATAGTGAAGCCAGAGATCTACACTATAAAGCCTGCTCCATATATGAGACGCTTTTCCTTAGTGATAATGAGCTGCCGGACCTTCAACACATTGAATATCTGTTGTGGAGGCTTCACTACAAGCATATTGACGAGTTTCGCAAGAGAATATCCCAGAATTCAGCAGAGGACGATAAGCAGTCAACCAACAGAAAAGCAACCGGAACAACGGTGAGTAGAAGGTTGAACACGGTCAGTGAACACATGGAAGCATTTAAATTGTTTCTGTCAGAAGCCACCGAATTTTACCAAGAATTAATCCGAAAGATTAAAAGATACTATGGCCTCCTTGAAGAGCCCTGGTTCTATAAGAATGATGGAGTATCTGGTCGCATTGAACAATCAAAATTGCATAAATGCCAATTTGTCTGTCACCGTCTGTGCATCTGTCTTGGGGATCTTGCAAGATATTTGGAATTGTATGGAAAGCCAGACCATGAGCAAAGAAGCTGGTCTGGTGCTGCAAGTTACTACTTAGAAGCAGCGAAGATTCATCCTGATAGTGGGAACCCACATAACCAGGTACTTGTTCTTGAATGACATAAAATTCTTATGGTTTTACATTCTGTTTTTCTTAGATAATGTGCTTGACCCCGATGATGCTTTCTAGTTGGCAGTGCTGGCAACATACATTGCAGATGAATTCCTTGCTTTGTATCATTGCATAAGAAGTTTGGCTGTTAGACAACCTTTCCCAGATGCCTGGCAAAACCTTTTGTTACTTTTTGAAAGGGTGAGCTTCGTGATCATGCGTCCTCTGTATATTCACATTGCACGCTCGTTTACAATTTAAGCACGGGCACTTATCCAGGTGTCTGGTTCACCCATTTTAAAATATTTTGTGATTTTTTTGGATCTAAAATGGTATCAAAAGTATCCATACCAATGTCAAAACATGGGCAGTTGAGGTGAAATGAAAAGTCTGAGACTTTGAGTAACACGATGTCTAGGATCATATTGGTCTTTTCCCACTGTGGCTTTTCATTGCCGTGTTGTGTTCCTCATCTTGCAGAACAGGTCAAGTAACATAGCTTCCCTGTCAAATGATGTGTACGACTCGTGTAAACCATCTGAGTGGATTTCTATCCAGAGTAAAGAAGGTGCAGATGGCAGTTGCTCAAATGACACAAAAGCTGCCAACAGTAATCAGTCTTTGGCAACAGATCTCTGGTCTCTTATTATCAGAACAACTAGTTTCTTCTTCTTAGAATCCAGGTACTTATTCGATTCTACATATTGGCTAAGCTAGCTTTGGTTTGTGAACTCTCACAAGATTAGTAATATCAAGGACGTTGTGTTGGGACTAGTCTCCATGGACTTTTGTTTCTAGCTCCTATTATATGGGCACTTCTAGCAGTTTTAATGCGACTAAGGGATTGCTTGAAGAGTATGGAGTTTAAGGGAGTTATAGGAGTAATTACTCCCCTTATCCATGTTAGGGAGTTTATTGAGTGAGGAGTATTAGAGAGTAGCTCACTCTTTCCAACCCCTCTTTGCTCACAGTCTCATACTTCAGATGCTCCAACTTGATGTGCAATACCAAGTGATGTAATTACTTACAGGTAAAAAATGAATTTCCAATTGTTTTAAAAAATATACAAAAATATTATGGTTTCAAACGTCACCTGACAATTGATATATAAACGTTCTATCTTGAATAATATAGCAATTAACTAATTACCTGTTTATCTTTCCTCACTTTTTCCTTACTCTACCTTATCCTTATTGACTCTTACTCCTCTTCCATACGCACCTCACAAATTGAGCTTGGGGGTCCTCTGTCTGACTGGAATTTCACCTTGAAATATTGAAAAGTTCCTCGGCTGCAATATATGATCTCACCTCATACATGAATAAGTATTAACCCAGTCTTGAGGTTCCATGTAAGCAGGGGGGCACATAATTAGTGAGTTTGACTCCAGTTAGGTCCTTGGTTCTGGCTACAACCTATGTCCCTGAGCTTTTATTGAGTTGAATTGTGTTCACCTTCGTGATTAACTTTAGCTGCAGAATTTTGAACTTATGAGGCCGTTGTTTCTGTATCTAAGTAGATTCTCAAGGGTTTGTGTTGAAGTTTAAAAACTGAATTAACCACTGTTCTCTATTTCTTTTTTCTTTTTTAATTAATTACAAATTGATCTTTGGTCTGATACCCATCCAAAAATACCCCTAGTTTTAAGGTGTGCACTTATTATTATGTGAGCATTGTGTCAATTGCATTAGTGTTCATGTTTCTATTCTGGGAGTGCTGTCAGTTCTGTCCTATTTGGTTATGCCATTCATGTCCTATTTTGTAGTTCTCCTTTTAAATTGCTCATGATTTCATACATTATCGATGATTGTTCTTGTGTTTTGCAGGTTGGATAGCTTCACTTCCACCTTCACTTCCACCTTAAGAGAATTGGAAACATTGTTAGCACTAGATGTTGCTAAACTGAGCTCTGCATTAGAGTCCTACCAGAAGTTTAACTTATCCAAGGCTGGCCCTTATCGGGCTCTGCACATTATCTCTGTGCTACTCTTCATTATCCACAGTCTAATCGATAAGACAGAGCACAAGATTCCAAAGCCAGCAAATGAGGTGCAGCTGTCTATGTTGTTGAAGCTGGCTTTGACTGCTACATTCGTGTGCATGGGTCGCTTTGTTGATAGATGTTTAATGGGCAGTCCTGTAATTTACTTCCCTCTTTTGCCAGCTTTGCTGGTGTTTGTAGAGTGGTTAGTAGGTGCCATCGACAAAGTATACATCGACGATGAAAATTGTGAAGCTGCAATCTGCTACTTCTTTACATCTTTTGTTGAACTCCTCAACCATCTTCAAGAAGTTGCTAAGGATCAAGTCAAATTTCCTGGTCACGTTGCTTTATGGGAAGATTATGAGCTGAGGGGATTTATACCCTTATCTCATACTCATTCATCTCTGGATTTCTCAAGTCACTGGGAAGAAGAAATTAATTATAAAATGAAGAATGAATACCGGGCTTACCGTATCATTCAAGCGGCGATGAAGATTGCGAAGAAATCTGGCAGTGATGGCCAAAAATGGCTTTTCTATGCTCAGGAGGAAAAGAAGTTCAGTTCTGAAGGAACAAACAACTCAGATGAGCAGAAGTCTTGCTCTGTTGAGGAAGCAAAAGAACCTCATCAAAAGAACGGAAGATCAAGTCTTGTGGAAGAAGAAGAAGACATTGTGTTCAAGCCAATCACCCGGCATAATTCGGAGCCAATACCACTGAACGGCCAAACAGTGGCTTCAAAAACTGCTGATGAATCCCTTCGCCGTGCTTCTTCTGTCCTTGCAGCACAGAACCGAGCTTTAATCAACTCCTTAACTTCCCGTTGTGCAAATCACTCTGCAAGTCCCAACAGGCAACTGGGCACTTCTGCAGAGGGTCCCATAGCTGTCGGACCTCCGTCACTTAGCTCTTGGGTCCTAAATGGAGATGGGTTGTCTGTTGAAACAGCAAAGAGCAATGAGACCGATAAAAGAGTCTTGAAACCAATTGATGAGATGGCTTCGAGTGACTTGGGAAGTCTGTCTCTGACCAAAGATGAGAGGACCGGCTTTTTTTCTTCTTACCATGCTCCTACACCCTCTGCCCCATTATTGCCCGAGAATTCAGTTTGGGTTACACATACCTCAACTGGGTTTTCTAACCAGAATGCAGTAACTCAGGAACCAGCCAGTTTTGTTCCTTCGTCAAGTATACATTTTTCTTCAAATCCCTCAGGCATTTTCTGGCCTAGCCCTAGCGCCCTCAACTTGATTGATTACTCTCCATCGTTTCCGGCACCCATGGAATCCTACCCATGGAGTGGGCCACAGTTTCCAAAGCTTGGGAACCACAATCTTCAGCGGCCCCCCAATGCTATGCAAGATCAACACTATCTACCTAGGGAACCCAATGGTTCCCGGGGCTCGGCAGCTTCGAGGTTTGATCTTTTAGATGAGTGGAGGTATAACCCCACTGTGTTTCCAGATAGGGGTCCACCATTGTTGCGTCCTAGCTCTCAACTTCTTCGTGGGTTATATGACCAGAGGACAGGTATGTTTTTTCATGATTACCAAAGGCCGAGCCCCTATGTCTCTCAGGGAATGACATCTACAAGACCAGAGCCACAGACTCAGCCAATTCTGCAGTACCTCAAGCAGAGGGAGTGGCAATTCCAGCCTGGGCCTCAATTCACAGGTTCCCCTTACACACAAAACTGATCTGAAATGTGATTTATGTAGGTTTCAACACTGAGAAATGCAAATGTTGTCTTATAAAGCACTGAACCTGTTCCATAGGTCTCACATGTTGAGTATTTACGGCATATACACAACGTACATATTCCCTAGTGTTTTATTACAGCCCATCATTTTCTCAACCCTGCTTTACATACTTTATGCACGTTTCTGTTAATGTCATTCTCTGCTTATAAAGTGCTCATATTATGGGATAAATTTTACGAATTTCACCCACCATAGTAATGCCTACAAATTTGTACAGGAAGAACACTAATGTCATTGATGTTCTGTCAGTAATTTGCAACACGGAACTATTTTTGGGACGTTATCTGTTTTTTCTCATTCCTTTTTTGTAGCCTTTCGTTTTAGGTTCAGTGGAAGAGGGGGGGGGGGCATCTAAGCGGGTGCAGGTATAATCTTCAAAGAATTGTCTCTGAAGCGAGCACTATTCAGGAGAACATGGTGACAAGTCATGTACTGGTGTATTGACAGAGAAAACGAAGGTTTCTGTGGCTCCTGGACCGCTATTATAAGTGTGGTGTGAGGAAAGAGAGGGGGTTCGTAGTCTTCTGAAATTGGAATAGATGACTTATTTGTAGGAGCTTGATTGGGCGATCTGTGAGCAGCGAACTAATTACTTACATAATCATAGGCCCTGAAACTTAAAATAACATGTATTTGTGTATCCGACACGATGGTGACTCAACATGTTTGGACATGCATTGGGTAATCCATGGAAGCAGCAGTGCCAAATGATGAATAAAACTTTGTGGAATCGAACACTACCCTGCAAATAAACTCAATTTTGGACTACTTTTGAACGTAAGGCACTGTAGTGAACGTTACAAGGTCCATGAGCTCTGCTCAGAGTATTCTGGATTCAACTTTTGGATGCCATCAAAGTCTACTACGAATTTTTTTTTTTTTTTGGGATGCATCTGAGGGGGCAAGCCCCAGTCTACTACTATAATTAACTTCAAGTTGGATTGCACGCTTTAAGTTACTTGTAATTGGTTTTACCAATGTATGGATAATCTTAACAACATCCCTCTCATATGCGAGCACCAAACGACTAGGCTGGTAGAGTTCAACATTTCTCATTTCAGTCGTTGTGTGGCATGTCTACATGTCGACTGTAAGCAACTTCTGTCACGAACAATAAGCAGAGTTCAAATATAGTAATAAAGGGTTATCATTACAAAATTCAATTCAACACTAGTCTTCTTTGTGGAAACCTCTAAATTATAAGAAAATTGGAATAAGTAATCCAACCTTTGGAGCTACTGGACAAATAAACCATCTTTCTGTTTTGCTTGGATGTGATCAATGCAATCTTTATAGGGTTTCTTTTTGTTTTTTTTTTTAGGGGGCCGGCCGGGGGGGGGGGGGGGGGGGGAAGGGGGGGGGGGGGAAGCACCATTAATTTTGGAGGGCACTGATTTACTAGGAACATGATGTGGATGGTGGTGCATTGACTAACTCGTAACGGTTTAATTTTTTAAAACAACTCATTGGTCAACTTAAACAAAACCCTTATATCCTCCGTCATCCTCCCCTCAATCCAATTTAACAAAGTTCTTTTTGCCAAATCTATCCTCATCTTTGTTTCTCTGTCAACCATATTGTCATTATCTGGGATGTGACATTGACATGACCAAAAGGAAATGCAAACAGTAGTCAACTTTAGTTGGTGAAGTCGGTCTAATTGTGGAGGGGAGTGTAAATTTTTAATTGAAGTCTGCAATTGTTGATGATCAAGAGGGGGTGGTAACTCGAATCACTTGGTCGTGATCAAGCTTCTGAAGGTAAGACATTCTTCTTTCCTTCTCTTAGTATAAAGTCAATTTGGAATGTAGTTATCTAAAAGCTTTTTATCAACATATTTAATTGAAGTGATTTGATTTGATTTAGTGTGTGCGTTTCAAGATGTGCATGTAGGGTTTAGAGGCATTTGTTTGGTGAAGAATGTGCAATGCTTTCATGTAATTTGGCTGAGTGTGCCTATTTTGTTCTAAATTTTCTTATAGTTCAATTGCCATAATGAATGATGATGAAATAACCCTAAATAATCGTGAGAGTAAACTTGTGAAAGGGATAAATCTAAATATGAAGGGGTTATTATGACAATCAGAGACCCTGCTGATGTTCATAAATTCTCTATCTTTAAGGAAAAGGGGTATGCAAAGGATATTGGGTGTGAAGGTTTGGTTCAGAGTTTAAAAAAATTTTTTTTTTAATATGGATTAACTAAGTGTGCAATGTATAATGGTTGAGAATAGTGCACATAGATGATGATTTAAGGGATATGACCCAAGGTATTAGATGTAATGATGAGGTTAATGTATACATTGTGCATCGGATAGATGAGCCACATGTATTTTCTGAAGCTCTTCCTAGTCTAAATGATGTTTGTAAAGGTAGTACTCATGAGCCAAATCTAACCTTACCCGTGACAACCTACATCTTAAAAAAGTGAGGAGCCTAAAAGAAGGGAAGCATCCTCAGCTAGTTGAAGTCCGGAAAGGTTAGAAGGTCAAAAGCAAAGGGCCCAACTATATCTTCAACTACTGTGGTAAAGAAAGCCCTATCTTGGTAGCCCAAAGCTCAAGATTGCCCATAAACTTTCAACCTCTCAAACTAAAAGCCCAATCATGCCAACCTCCATTCAATCAACCTCACAAACCCAAAAAAGCAACCAACCCCCCAAAGCCTTTACCTCCTCAAACAGAGTTCAATCCACCTAACTCAAACTACGTCCACCTTACAAACTAAAACAACTAAGAAAACCCTAATGCCCTCAACCCATCAAATAAAAAGCCTAATAAAACCAACCCATACTAACCCTGCCTCAAAAACCCAAAACACGAACAATCTCTCAAAGCCTTTAGGCCCTTTGAACAAGAAAGCGAACAAATCCCCGCTTTCTTTAATTCCTCTAATAAAAACAAGGAGCCCAAATCTTAAGCAGCCATGTCTATCAACCAAGAATCTCAGGACCTTTAGAAATCCTACAATCCCACACAATAAAGAACCAAGAAGCCCTCAGGTTTAGAATGATTAGGAAGAGCCAAGATATGAGTCCCCCATCCTATAGTCACAGTTGGTTGGGGGAAACTTAGCAATTGAGTCATAAGAGGTATGGTGTGCACATGCCTAAACCTTGTATAGGTTTTGAATTGATTGATAATTTAATGGATGAAAAGGGTGCTATACTTGGTGAGGACAAAATGAAAGTGAAAGAAAATGAGCAATGGTATAGAGACAGTATATAAGAAGAGAAGTAAGACTGAAGTTGATAACATAGAAACAAGTGATGACGGTTGGGAAATTGCTAAGGCAAAGTTGAAAGGCAACAAAAAGAACAAGTTTGCACATGTTAATGAAGAGATAGATGTTGGTAATTCCCATAGAATAAGTGGAGAAAATAAGGATATGTTAAGCGGTGAGTGGCATAGTGATTATAAGGATTCAGAATAAGAACTTGACAACCTTACAAAAAGTGATGAAGAGTGCATGTGATTGTTGAAGAGGTGATTAGGCCATAAAAAATTTAATGAAAGGATAAATTTTAAAATGCTTATGTGACAAATGAGATGACATATGGAGTAACAAATAAATCTACACAGAATGTCACAAGATTTGCGTGCTTATGGATAGTGCTTGAAGTATGCTGTTCCTAACTCTAATAAAAGAAGAATAAGTTTTATTTTCAACAAAACATACAAGTTTAGGTTGTATGCCTCATGGGATGAAAAGAGAGCAACATAGGTGCTGAAAACAATCATTGACCATTGCAGATGTACAAGGAACATGAAGAAGAATGAACAACTGAAAACATTACCTAATGAAGTTTAGAGAGAAACGAAATTGGCCCATAAAGGAGGTTATCATTGAGGTTTGGAGGGAGTTTAGTGTCTCATCAGAAAAATGGGTGGCATGCAAGATCAAACATGATGCTCATAGGCTTTTGCATAAATCAATGAAAGATATCTATTATAAAGTTGGTCGGTACTTGGAGGAGTTGAAACAATCAAACCCAAATAGCATTCTTAACCTTAAAACTAATCCAAGCATCACTAAAGAGATTCCTATCTTCCAAATGTTATTTATGTACTTTGGAGGTTTGAAGAATGGTGTATTGAAGGTTGCAGGTTTGTCGTTTATATAAATGTTACCTTCATGAAAACAATCTTGGGGGGGTATACAAACAACCAAATATTGCTCGTTGCTTGAGCTACTGCAAAAGGTGAGAATAATGGGACTTGGACTTGGTTCCTAGCAAACTTGAGTGTTGCAATTAGTAGCACATATGATGGTGGTTCATTATCATATCAGATTAATATAAGGTAAGATTGGAACTGCCTTGTGCCTTTTATTTTGTCTTCTCTATTAGGTGAAACAAACTAAACAAATTCCTTCTTACGTTGTTGTTATTCATTTAGGCCATTATACATGTAATTTTAAACGTGCTCCCTAGCAGTGAGCATAGAAATTGTGCAAGACAGATTAAAGGTCAATTGCCATAAAGTTCACAAAGGCGAGGAAGATGTTTTGGTGTGCTACTAATGCTATAATGAGATAGACTTTAACATAGCATTACATGAATTCAAGCAAGCCTCACCAAAAGCAGCTGACGATTTCATTGCTAAAAACCTAAGGTTCTTCTACAGAGCATTCTTAGGAGTGAAAGCTAAATGTGATGTGACTGTGAACAACATGGCAGAGACTTTTATTACCTGCATCGTGCATGCAAGGGCAACACATCTCATCTATATGCAAGAAGACATAAGAGTAGCCATAACAGAGATGGTAGTTGTGGAAACAACAATGGTGGAGAATGATAGAAATTGCCCAAGAATTAGGAAGAGCTAGATATTATCATCCTTTTCCTTCAAGCAACAGAGTACTTGAAGTTAACCACAATATTAATAGTTTACTTATAGAAATGAATGCAGCTATATGTACTTGTAGAATGTGGTATTTGGTTAGAGTTCCTTACTGTACTGCCATATCATATGTAATATGGCTTGAATAAGATGCAAAGGACTTTGTGAATCCTTTCTGCAAGATGAAGTTTTGTATAAAAGTCTATGAAAAGGCAATACTACCATTTTTGAGACAAAAAGATTCGCCTAAGAAAAGACATCCTATTAGATGCTCCAGAGATCAACATTGGGCTTAGAAGGCCAAGGCAAAATAGGAGGAGAGATCTTTTAGAAGACCCCAATAAAAAGGAAAACTAACAAGTTATGGGCTTGAAATGACTTGTTCCACCTATTATAAGATTGGCCACAACTGTAAAATTTACCTTGATAAAGGTAAAACAACAAAAGCACCACCAATAGCAAAGAGAAAGCGAGGAAGACCAAGGAAGCAACCCTGTACACATGTTGATTCATATGCTGTGGTACATGCCACCAGAATGTCAAGAGACAATTTGGTCCCTATTCGATGCGGAGCATTGAGAGGATTTTTCCCTGGTATGAGAGGATCAGGAAGGACGCACGTCTAGTGCACCAGTTATCATGCCCATGATAAATATTGGGTCGCTAAAAGCATTCTGAATAGTAAGCCCACCTAAGATGAGTGCTCACTTATTCTGACTTCCTCATAGGCATTAATAGCACAGCCAAGGCAACAACGGGTTCTTTGCCTTGCGTGGATGGAGTGACAGAAGTTTTGAGAATTAAAGAGAAGGTCATGGCGAGATGAGCAAGTTATGATTGCGACAAGTGTTAAGTGAAAGTATAGTCATCTTATCGACGCCTCAAAATGGCGTCTCCAATTTTATAAAAGTCTTGATGATTAAAATTATGCCCCAATCTACTCTTTGGGGCCTAGCAAAATAACCAAAAGAATCGAAGTCACAAAGAAAAAAAAGAAGAAAAAGGTAGATGGTCCCCATACCAAGGATTATTCAAGAGCCTTTCGAAAACCTTTTTTTTGAAGTGAACTTAATGTCCTGTTCAATATCCCTTCAGTTTATGACTCATATGAGCCTATTATGCCTTCGGTGTCCCTTTGATTATCACTCATTTCAAAAAGGGCACTTGGTTTGTAAGTTTCTCTTAAAACTCATGACTCTATTAATTAACTTTATTATTTCTGTCTTATTTTCATTTTTAGAATGAGACCGAACAGATTCAGGATCCGACAAGGTGCCATTGTTTGGACCTAGAACTGGGCCCACTTCTGGCCCAGGAACCCGACTGTGTTCTTAGATCAAGCTACTGCCTAGTGCTTTAGGTAAGACATCCGACACTGTCTGGAATCGAGCCAGGGGACTGCACTTAGTCCTAGCCTAAGAGCTCGATCGAATGGCTAGATCAGAACTTTGGTCCAGTTTTCTTACCTAGTCCACTTATTCTGCCACAATTGATCACTTTGAAAAAAAAAAAAAAATCAGTCCTTATAGTGGCGATTCCACTCGGGACTTCTTTTTTTTTAATTAAAAAATAGAGGGTGAGATATGAAATTCAACATGGAAAAGTTATCTTTATTTATACTTGCATTAGGCATTCTTACATTAATGGTGCTGCTATATACTACATAGGGTCAACAGCAGCTCTAGGTTAAACCCTGTTACTATTCCTTCGGAGTGGGTCCATTAGACTTTGAAGCGAGCATTCAGTTGTTGCACCCACTCGTGACACACTTTCCTAGTCCACATGATGTGCGGAGGCAACCAAAATGTTCAAGTCTTGCCATATACCCTAGTAATAATGTACAAAGCATTTGGGCCATGAGGGTGCTATTCTAAACCTTACCTAAACCCCGTGTAACAGAGAACAGTGGCTTAGGATGGAAATCATTTGTGTGCATGGATGTGTTTTTTGTGTGGCCTGTTTACCCATAGCCCTAAAGACTATGCATTGATGCTTTTAGTCCTAGGAGGGCCTAGATTAAGAAGGATAAAGTCTAGTAATGACAGGTAAAGGGCTAAAAATGACTTTTAGTTCAATTGAGCTTTAACGACTCTTGACCTAAAATCTGAATAACATTATAGCACCATTAGAGTCATAGTAGTGGTCTCAGTCTAGAAAAATACAAGAGAAACCTAACTAGGTTTTGTCCTAAAAAACAAAAAAAACACAAACAGTTCACATACCACCTTGCATTTAGGAGAATGGGTAGAATTTATGTCAATAGGAGCTCATCCGGGATTTCGGGGGTCTATATGCTTGAGTTAGTGTCTACGAAGAAATAGAGTAGTCATCATAGGCTACTTGGAGAACTCGATCAGGATCCATTTAAGGGATATAGTCCAGTTTGCTTCACCTTGGTCCATATCTAGTTCGCATGCATGGCATAGAGTCAGTTTCTTATGCCCTCAAGTATTATGTTTTACTTCATGATCCAGCATAGTTCATTCGTAGGTCTTTAATTTCTTTTTCAAAAGTGTTAAGATGAGCTAGTCCTGAGCACCTTTTGTTAATCAATCAGGATGTGGAAGACCAAGAGGGTTAATGAGTAGAGTGCACAAACTGGGAGACTTTAGTCTCGAAAAGACTACAGGAAAACTCCACTAGTTGAGTCAAAGTAAAAGTGAAAATGCAAATCAAGATCTTATAATCCCTCATCAATTCCAATAGCTAGAAATAATAAGATCGTTCAACCTATGAAGATGATGGAAAGAATGCATACAAGAATGGAGGAGAGTGAAAAGAATATAGAATGATGGCAACCACACTTCAAAACCTTACCCAGGAACCCCAATGAGATAGTGGTGAGCAACCTCACAATGAAGAGGGGAAAGATGATGGAAAGGGCGAGCCATACAATAAGGAAGAAAAAGAAGTGGAAAAGAGAGCTCCTCAAACCAATCCATCAGTTGGTCATATAGAATAACTGCTTAAGGAATCCTCATTGTTTAACAACTATTTTAACAACTATGTGAGATTCACTTCAATTGAAAAAGGGAAGTTAACTCTAAAATTCACCATGTCAGAAATCAAGTTCCATGGAACTAAAAATCATCACCATCATGTGATGAACTTTGTCGGTGATATGACTTTAAAGGGAATTGATAAAGACATATTCCGTATCATATTTCCTCAGACCTTTGACAAAGATGTGATGTTGTGGACCAACAAAAGATCATGAACTGAGATAGTCTTTGTAGAGAGTTCTTACATCTGTATTCATATAATATTGACCTTTCAATCACGCTCTGAGAGTAAGAACTGATCAAGTAAGAAGAAAAGGAAGGGTTTTCTAACTATCTTGCTAGATGGAGGGTGAAGGCTGGCCACATGGTTGATCAAACTTCGTCAGTTGATCAATTAAGATTGTTCACTAAGAACCTCTAATTCACATATAGGCAACAGTTGCAGTTCATACCATTTGAAAATTTCACCACAATGAGGAATCTAGGGAACTTGTAGAAGAAGAATTGGCTAGAGAAGCACCAGTAAAGAACTAACGACTGGTAACGACTAGAAAGGCAGCTGTCAGAACAAGGAAATGAAGGCTAACAACTCTCAAGAAGTGCATGAGATAGATTACCATGCTGAATATACCCTATAGAAAGCACCTATACTCACGTTCTGGAATGATTACTAGCTAAAGGAAAGATCTTCATGAGATCAAGCCAGTAACTGAAGCTATTAGGTGGTCCAAATCTTTTAACCCAACCAAATATTGCAAATATGATTTAGCTGAAGGGCATGTTACTGAGAACTAGTGGACTTTTAAGAACAGGCTAAAAAGCGTGTTCAGGTTAGGGTAACCCCCCTTGTGTAAAGCAGCTCAGGAGCCTAATAATGATAAAAACCCACTCGAAGACCATGAAAGCATCTTCACTAGTAATGACAATTAAGAAAAGGAATGAGATCCATCCATATACATACAAAGCATTCATGGGCCAAAGCCAAAGGTTTGTGTGCCGGCATAGTATTCAGAACTTCATGCCTTATGGGAAAGTGATGAGAAGGATATATATGAAACTCAGGGTGGTTCCTGGGCTGCTGAAGCAAGTAATGATGATTTCTGGGGTTAAAATGAATAAGATAACTTTCAGGGAAAGGGAGACCAAGTTAAGGTCTAACACCTCACAAATGCTAGACAATAGCAAGTCAAAGAGGGCTCATAACAGGTCCCAGAAAATGGAAAGGGGATGATAACCCAAGGAGAGGATCCTATGTGAAATAATTAAACAAAATTAAAGTAGAAATAACTATTCAGCAACTTATAGTGTCTTCTGAAAAACATAGGCAACTCTTAATAATGAATTAAGCACGATTGACTTGTCTACTAAAGCCATGCCTGAGGAAGTGATAGCTTTAATCACTGTAGGTAAAGGCACTATAACCTTTAGTCATGAAGATCTTCCACCAGAGGGGTTAAGGCGCATAACAACTCCTTAAACCTCACTATCATATGCCTTCAAAAGTACATACTAGTTACCTTGGTCGATAATGGGTCAACTGTAAATGTTGCCCCTGGAAAATTACTAGAAGGTCAGGAATTAAGAAAATTCAACTCTCATTGCCTTTAATTCATTTGAGGGAGTATGATAACTTAAAAAGATTAGTCTTAGGCACTATCCTTCTCCCTGTTAATGCTAGGTTTATTGAAAGGAATGCGGAATTCCAAGTTCTGGACGTTCCAGCTACATTTAATTTGCTCATAGGGTGAATGTGGCTTCATAAACACCAAGCAGTCCCATCTATCCTACACCAAAAACTGAAGATGCTAATAAAAGGATAGGTTTTCACCATTGAAGGGGAGAACTTTTGTGCTACTGTTACCAACAAGCGACCAGTGTTAGAAATTAAGCACGATCGTAATGGTGAGGAACTCTATAATTTTCAAACAGTAGCTACTTTGGAGAAGGATTGAGCCCGTTTTGACTTCGATCCTTATTCAAACCTAAATGTAAACGTCATTCTAAAGAAATGAGGATACTTCCTGGAGCTGGCCATAGGCAAAGAATCACAGCTTAACCAAGAGGAGGATTACAAGTTTGGGTTGGGGGTATCAGCCCAGTCTTGAAGAAGTAGCTAAAGTCGGGTAGGACGCACAAGCTAAAAAAGTTGCTGCCAGAAAAGGATGCAAGAAGTATTACACCGTAAGGCCTTACCTGCTCACTCTCAATAGGTAGTTCCTTCCTGAGGGATACAATTTTCCTTTTTACAACTTCCTTGAACCCCACTACATAAAAGAGAGGGCGATCTCAGTACCTAGGTTGGAAATATTCAGTGACTGCCAGCTATTAGATAAGAAAGCACTTACTTCAATAGGAAGGGACCGAGCCACTCAACAATTGGACCCACCTAGCTGAAAGAAATTTCTTTGAAATTTTGTTCAGGTAGAATTTTAGGAAATAAGAAGACTCCATTACTGTTCTGTCCCTTCCCATGTCTAACAATGGTTTAAACCCTACAAACTTCATCACTAAAGTTGGTGCAAAAAGCTGTAAGAAAGTCTAGGATAGAGTCTAAGAATTAGTCTTTAATTCTTATTTCCCCAAAATCTGCATTGGATATGTACTGATTTATGATTTCAATAAGATAAACTCTTTTGCTTATGATTTGTCTTGTTCACCTTCGTTAGATTGTTTGCCTCTAACAATCCTGAAAATTAAGAAATAATTGTAAAAGATCTAATCAAAAACAGAAGATCATAAAAATTAAACTTTCATGATTGAGGAAACAATCCTGGTTAAATTGGGGACTTCTAAAAAATCCTGAGAGATTAAAACAGGGAAATTATTAACTCTGCAAGTTCAGGAAAGCTTTAATTCACTCCTATAGGAATTCATTGACGTGTTTACATGGTTTTAAAACGATATGCCCGACATTGATCGATATATAGCTAAGCACAAGATCCCCCTCTATTCTAATCCCAAACTAGTGAAACAGAAACTCTACAGAATGAGACCAGAATGGGTCTTGAAGATCAAGGAGGAAGTTCTGAAATAGTTGGATGCAGGTTTCATTAAGGTGGCACAATACCTCAGTGGCTAGCCAACATAGTGCCAATTCCAAAGAAAGATGGTCAGGTGAGAATGTTCGTAGATTTCAGGGATCTTAATAAGGCAAGTTCAAAAGATGATTTTTCTTCGTCACACATAGATATCTTGGTTGCTACACTACTGGACATGACCTTCTCTCCTTCATAGATGGGTATGCTTGCTATAACCAAGTTAAAATGGCAGAGGAAGATATGGAGGACTACCTTTATTACTCCTTGGGGAATATATTATTACATGGTAATGCCATTTAGGTTAAAAGATGTTAGGGCCAATTACCAAAGGATGACTATTGCTGTACTGCATGACTTGATACATGGTAAAATAGAAGTGAATGTAATTGATACAATTATAAACTCCGATTAAAGGGATAGACATGTTTCGCCCTTCAGAAGTTCTTTACTAGATTTAGAAAATATAACATGCTCTTGAACGCATAAAAGTGTGCATTTGGGGCCATCTTTGGGAAGTTGTTAGGATATATGATTAGCCTGAGGGAATAGAGGTTGATCCTCCCAAGATCAAGGCTATATAGGAAATGCCTCCACCTAAGCCCTAGAAGGAAATACGAGAATTCTTGGGACGCCTACAGTATTATCAGTTGTTTTATATCAAAGTTAACCTGATATGTGAGCTACTAACATGAGTTCTTTAATTGGAAGGAGAAAATAACACACAAAGGGCAAGAAGCTTCAGTTAAACCATGTTAAATCATTATAAATTGATTTCTCTCTAAAGAAACCTGTTTGTAATTCAATAAGAGTCCTTTCAAACAATATGTATACTTTCTAAATCTTTTCACTGACATATTTCATACATCAGAAGTTTTCAACAACTTATAGCTAGTAATAAAATCACTTTTAGGACATTGGATTCACACTTTAGTGCTCCCAGTAAGTAATATAACTCACGACTTTTTCTATCCCCGGGCCTCCCAGAAGTCAGCAAACTTCTATCCTCCTCAAGTAGTAACAGCTAGGAATCTCCCTCTATTCAGGATCCCAAGGTCTTGTTTTGAGACGAGCCTTAGGTCTACTGCCGATATCGAGTCCTTCACAATAGCACTACTCTCCTAGCCCAAAATCTCTCAACTGAAATTCACTTTTAAACACGTAAGAAAAGATCATGTTCATTAAAATGAACCTTGGATCAATAAGTATCCCTCATCAGAAATACTAGTACCACCTAACTCAAAGATTCTCAGAAAATGGTACTTTACCAAAAAAAATAACCATGAAATCATTTAGAAATGCTATAATATGCGATACGAAATCTCAAGTATTAAAATAATGGCATTTTTAATCTAAGGAAAAGCTACTGATGCCTTAGTAATGACAAAAGTCGGCTTCTGAAAAGCATACGGCTGGTAACCGATTTGTAACTCATAAGTTAGCTATGAAACCAACAGGTTCATATTAAAGATCACTTAAAACTCATTTTTAGGAATTATAAGTTCCATAACCCACTCAAAGCTAGATTCACTTAAAGAAAATTAGGAGCTTAGCCTTTCAAACCAAGCGGACGCCTTCCGGTTTCACTAACTTGTTCATAGATGAAAGGGACGTGGTGTATAAAGTTATGCTTATGGCCTTGACACTTAACCTTCAACTAATCATAAGGGTGATTTTATGGTCAAGCCAAATATTCAACCCTTCACCTACATATTTCATGTAATGGGATTTGGAAATGGCTAAGCCTAACAAGAGGGGGTTGGGACTATTTCTATTCAGGCTTTACAGATGGTCGATTGTTCAGAAAGAGTTTTACTTTAGATTGATGGACATGTTCGGGTCTAATTTACAATAATATGGGCACAAAAGCAACATGAATATATTTCAAATAGGTAAGAGACGACCATAATTGAGCTAGATCGAGCTGCTGCCCGGTTCACAGTTTTTTTGGTCCAGAATTCAAATGGCTGTTGGACCGGCCAACCACAAGGCCCTACCATCCCGCCACCATGTACACATATGCATAGGGTGTCCCCTTCATACACAACCTGATAGCTCATGTATATATGTATAAATTGACAAAGGAAACCGAGGGACTAATAAGCCTTCAACAAAAGCATCTAATGATCTCATGTCCCCTTCAGCACCACACCTCCCTAGATTGCATCTCAAATTTGCATCATAACAACCCAAGAGTCTTAACTAGCTATTAAATCCTTCAGTTTTTTCGAGATTGTACAATTCACTTACAACTCAAGCCCTCACAATTCCTCCAAAATTCTCATAACCAAAGAAATAAAACTTTTGAAATTAGGTTGATTAATGGGCTAACTAGGTTGATTTGATGCTAGGTTTTAATTCGCTACCCTATTGAACACTACAATCACATGCCTTCCCCTGGTTTGCACTGCTGCAATACTCGACCACCCCCTCCCCAGTTACTGCGGCTACTGTTGTTGCATTCTGCTTTGCTCCTTCTTCTTCCCTTTCTTCTCTCACACTTCTCTCTTTCTCTCTCTCTCTCTCTCTCTCTCTCTCTCTCTCTCTCTCTCTCTCTTAAGATGGTATGATAGTGGGAGTGAGGTCGGGAAGACATGTGGGTGTCAAGGTTTTAAATGATAAATGGGTTGATTGTGATTTTAGGGCTGAAAAAAAGATGCCTAGCGATTTGTTTTTCTTTTCTTTTGTGGACAAAATCTCTCTCTCTCTCTCTCTCTCTCTCTCTCTCTCTCTCTCTCTCCCCCCCTATCTAGTGACTCACTTATTGGTTTTGTGCCTAAACAAAACGCCCACTTTACTCTGGCATTAAACAGCCTAATTCAACCCTTAGTCTTGTGAACCTCGAGTCGACCTAATTCTAACCTATTCTCCCAATCAACACAGTCATATAACAATCAAGAGAATATGAAAATCTAATTCACATACATTCATATTCCTACTTAACACACAATAATTGGTCTAATATGGTTACAATAAAGCCTAGCTAATAAAATGAATAACCTAAATAGTTAACTCAGAACTAAAAATCTTGGTTATTACACTACACCTTTGACATGTTTATTAGACAGCAGAAATGCCAAAATTCCATAACTAGTAAATTGGTCAAAGGCCTAATGGATCAGTGGTATGTCAAATTTCTAGCACTATTAGAGAGGCAAAACCTCAAAACTCAAAACTGCTAGACCAACAAAGTGTCTGATGCACTAGTGAAGGTCTGCTAGACTAGAGAAAGGTCAAATCTAGAGATTATAGGTCTTAACCAACTAGTAGGCAAGCACGAATGCTACCTACTTTAATCTTTACTTTGCATAGGCTCGGCCAAAGTGGGAGCTAATTGTAGACACTTAAAAAGTGACTTTGTTATTTTATATCGATGAAGAAAGTTATGCCCCAACCTTTATGTTTGAAGGCCCAATTAGAACAACACCATTAATTAGCACCTAAAAATATCAAACTTAAATGCATCAAAATGTCCAGCATAACCCAAACCACAGGACAAGCCTATCACCTGACTAATTTCTGATCTGGACTACCTAAGAACTAATCCAACTTCCTACGGGCTGTCCAAAGCCCAACTGAGTTCCTGGTTTCTGGGTTTGCTAAGTTCAAAGTAGATTTTCAAGGGCCTTGATGTTGTAGAGATAGCTTATAGAGATAGCTTATAGCCTAGGTTTAAATCAGTCTAGTTTCTACCTAAAGTTCGGCCTAAATTTTCCATATCATTCGGGGTCCAATTTGGCTTGGACCCTAGTATATCTTGAAGATTAGATAGTCAACTTTCATATGGAAAAGTTTGTGGCCATTTGGCTAAGAATTTTCCCCTGAAGCTTGCATTTTATATCAAGGGTACAACTTGGCAGTTTTGGTGCCTGAAGTCAGACTTTGCTTCATTGTTTCACCAACTTTAGGTGCTCTGTGCTGGATTTTAAGACATGAAAACATGCCTAAATAATTATCAAAATTGATCCTAAAAGCTAGCTAAGAAATTCGACCATGGTTCTTTTTATCTAGCTTAAGAATGGAGAAAACATCATTTTGTCCGGTTTATACAATTCAAGCAATACACTTTCATTTTCTTCCATTTCAAGTTAGTCTAAAATTGAAGCACATTCCTTCTTTTTCTTAATTTCATATTAACTAGTTTTGCTGAGCTTTATATGTAATTTGGACACCTCATATGGATGTTTACACACTCAGCTAAGGTGTCAAACCTCGCTTCAGGATTGTCTCAATCAAATTGTACTATACCTAGCTTGTTTTAATTTTCTTTGACTTTGCAACTTATAGCAGTTGTTAGACACTCTTATAAAAGGGTATATAATTATCCTTAAAAGATAGTGGTACTTATAATATGATGAGTAATGATCGTAACTTTGCAAGCTCAGAAACATTTTTAAAATCTTGAAGTTGTTTATCTAGGTTTTGGTCTAGTGGTTATCCTTCTCCCCTTTGGTGTGGCCTCTCAAGCTTGGTCATGGCACTTTTATCCAAGATATATCTCATGTCTTTACTCTTTTTCTTTTTACTTATGTCCAACTCGAACAAGGTTTAGTTAATGGCCTTAGAATGTTCATACAAGTTTATGCATCAGGTTTAGTATCAAAGCTACTCTTCAATTCTTGGTATGGTTGCTATACAATTTCAGCTCCTCTTTTGTATCTTCCTTATTTCTTCAGTTCCTTTCTGAGCCCTAGCCACAAGAAAATCCAAATTGCGAAACACAACTAATAAAAAAGAACCCTTTAGCGCCACAAGTAGCATCTTTTGAACTTCTTCCTCTTTCCCATCCTTCCATATAAATGAGGATGAGCACCCTCCGCCCACTGGACAACCTTTTGAGTACCGAGGAGAATGATCTTAGAGCAATCTCATGCAAGAAGATTAAAAAAAAGTGTAACATTTGGGGCAAAGTTTGCAACTTGATTATGGATAGGGAGTTGTATAAATGTGGCATCTCAAACAGGTAAAGACAAGCTCAATCTCCCTACCTCTCCTTATCCTCATCCTTACCCTCTCTAATGGCTCAAAAGAGGTAATGAGGCAAAGGTCAATAAACAAGCTTTTATTTCTCTTTCAGTTAGCAAGATCTGTAAAGACGATCTACTTTACGAAATTGTACCCCAGGATGCTTGCCACCTTCTCTTAGGGGGCCATGGCAACATGGTAGAAATGTGATCCATAAAGGATTACATAACATTTATTCCTCCAATTCAAGGACAAGACTGTGGCCTCAAGGTTGAGTCGTCCGAGTTACTAAGCTGTCTAATCTCGCGTTGGAGAAAAGGACTGGTAACGAATTGACAAACAATAATGGAGCTCGATTCTTGGGTATTCAGAACCTGCAGAAGTGGTCACATAGTTTTGGCTCCAGTTCCCCAAAAAAAGAAATCTAAAACCAGATCTTGGAACTAGTTTAAAGAGAGGAAAATGAGTATCTTTTTTTTGAATTTTTTACTAACTTTTCGTCTATTTCTCTATTCTTTTTCTATTTGATTTTCTATCTCTACAAAAATTGACTCTTAAAAGAGTAAATTTAATGCCACATTAGTTAATTTTCTACTACTAATTGAAGAATAAACCATTATGTTTTTCATTTAAAAAAGACATAAATTACAAACTTTAGAAATTAACTTTCAGTTTTGTGTAAATATAGAAGATGAAGGTAGAAAAAGGTCAAACACCCCCTCTCCCACTCGAAATGAGTAAAAAATTAGTTTACTAGGTGCAAAGTTTTAATATTAGAAGCGGCAGGTACCTTGGAATAGAAATTGGAACCTGAGGTTTTGCTTCCAAAAGGTTATAAACTGGTTTAATGGGTTCCGACTCCGGTTTTCATTTTCTTGGGCAGGTACCCCAAGCCGCTCACCTCTAATTTTTGCCTTTCTCTTGGTAAATGTGAGTGAAATATAAACACTTGCTTGCCCTTTGATAAACCCACTTTTAGAGGAGTATGGTGACTTGTTTCCAACTAATTTGCCTCTTGATTAACCCCCTACCCATGACATCAAACACCAAATAGACCTCATTGTTGGTGCTACATTCCCAAGCAAAGCCGTAGATAGACGCAATACAATCAAAGAAAAGAAGTTAGAAAGGCAAGCGTAAGAACTCACAAACCAATGCTATGGGTAGATGCCTCAAAATAGCATCTTATTTTAAATTGCCCAATGATGAAAATTACAACCAACTTGTGTACTTGGGGCCTAATAGAGTAATCCTTGTATTTGAGTCTAAAAGGTTAATAAAGCTCAAATAGGCCTAAATTAACAATGTTCAACATCTCAACCACTCTAGGGAGTATAAGATTTAAGCCTAGGTATCAATATTCTTCATTGAATAACCTTTCTAATCACATATTATGCACCAAAGTCCGATAAGTAATGGAAAAGATATAAGTCAAACATCTGAACTTGTGTTAAAAATGAAACCTATTCACTATTTTGCTTATATATTGTTCCCCACTTATCTATAATTTATGAAATTAGTTTTACTAGAACTAGAATCAATAAGCTTTCAAGAAAAAGAAAGGAATCTTTCAAAATAGAGGTCGGACTTGAAAGTTTTGTCCAAAACAAATTGAGCTGTTTGCAGGCCCACCTAAGAACCCGGGTGAATTCCTACTTCCAAAACCTGGGTTGGGTCCTATAGATGCAAACCCAGTTGAGCTCTCTTTCTCTGAGTCATTTTCTACTTAAACAGGGTTAATTAACTAGAGTTTTAGGTTGACTAGTTTACTGAGACTATTTAGTCAGAATCCTAGCTAAATTATTGTACCTATTTAGATTAGCCTTAATATGACTAGGATAAGGTCTTCTATTTCTAAACCAATTCAGACTATCCTCTCTACCACTATAAATAGGGGGATACCCCAAGGGGTTAGGGGAATGAATTATGCATCAGTTGGACGCATCAAATAATTAGAGGTATCAAAACACTTCAAAACACGAGAGAGAGGAGAGCGCCAAAATTGAAGAGAGTACTTCACACATTGGAGATAGAGAATCAGATTAACCATTAAAAAGGCATCACCCTAATCAATTAGGTTATCTTGAGGACAAATACTCTATCTTTCCCTACTCGTCTACTCTATTTCTCTTTTATGATTTTTGATTGCTAAATTACCAAAGATGTAGTTTAGGTAGTTCCCCGTCCGTTGCAATTTATTTACTTTACTTTTGTTTGTAATGGACTAAAGTTTTCACCCTTTTACATGATTATATAAATGATTCTAATTGGTTGCATAGATGTATATAAGTATGATTAAGTTTTAATTTCTTGTTTCCTACACTAATTAATAGAGGTCATCAGTGATGATGGGCGGTGATGTGGTGCACTCCATCACATCAAAGGACCTTCACCTTAAATCTAGAATCTCAATTTTAGACAAAGGAGTCAAGATGGGTTCCCACACTAGGGATTGCTCGGGGGCTTTCCAAAAACCCTTTTAAAGCAGCTTCAATTTATCCCTTTCGTATCACTGTCAGTGTGATTTGCTTCGAAAGACGTCATGGTTTATAAGTTTTCCTAAACTCACTAGTGACTCTATTTAGCTAAAGACTTTTAATTTGGCATGCATTCATGCACTGCTAGCTAAAGGAAAATAGATTAAGAACTAGGCATTAGAATCTCCTGAGATCCTAGATGAGGCATACACCTGGACTATGGACGAGGTCGAGGAGATTGCCAAGGCCCAGCCTAAGAGAGATGGCCCTGGTCCTACCCAGGAACCTGGCCAGGTTCTTTGGCCAGGGTTAAGCCCCTTCTCCTATGAACCTATAGCCCAGTTCTGCCTGGCCTATAATAAAAATAAAAGTAAAAAAATAAATAAATTTATAATTTCTACAAAACCATAGGAGTACTTAGTACATGAGTGCCCGACTATTCATGAGGGATCACACCCCCAGAGTGGTGGATTCTTACACTATGTAAGGGAGATTGTTAGCTCTTGTTCAGTTCCATCCCTTTTAGTGTAAAAAACATAGCACCATGGTAGTAAATGTTGATAGTAGAGTCATTAACAACATCATCATTAAGTATCAATAACCCATCCCTTGCCTTGATGACATGATGGTTGAACTCAATGGTTCTTTGATTTTCTCTAAGATAAGCCTTAGGAGTGGGCATCGGTATTAAGAATGAGAGAGGGAGATGAATGGAAATAGCCTTCAAAACTAATGCAGGATTATATAAGTAGTAAGTCATGCCCTTTAGACTTTTCAACGCTCTTAGCATTTTCATGAAGTTGATGAATGAAGTGCTCAGACTATTCGTGGGACTTTGAGGTTGTGTTTTTTAATGACATCTTACTGTACAGTTGCAGGGAAGAAGAGAACAAGGAACATCTAAGGCAAGTTATTGAGGTGTTACGAAGGAAGAAAATTTACCAAAAGTTAGAGAAGTGTGACTTTTTTGTTCTAAGTGTAGTCTTTCTTGGCGACATTGTTGTCATGATAGCATACAAGCGGATCCCCTAAGATCAATGCCACTGAAGGTTGTTATACACTAAGGGGCATTATAGATGTTAGAAGCTTCCATAGCATGGCCTTTTTTGTATGAGATTTATCAAGAGTTTCAGCTCAATTATTGGTCCCTTAACTGATTGCATGAAAAAATGGGCCTTTGAGTGGACTCCTCAAGCTCAAGAGGCCTTTTATACAATGGAAAAAAAGCTTTGTCAAGATCCTATCCTAGCCCCTCCCATTGTCAATGATTCTTTAAGGTGGAATGTGAAGCAAGTTGGGTAAGAATTGGAACCATGCTTATCCAAGGAGGGAGACTAGTAGCTTACTTTTAGTGAGAAGTTAAATTCATCTAAGAGGAACTATATATAGCGCTCATGAAAAGTGAGTCTATACGCTTGTGAAGGCCCTTAATCATTGGAGCCATCTATTAAGGCCAAGTCATTTTATTCTCCATTCAGACCATTAAACTCTTAGGCACATCATCAACCTGCATATGCTCAATCTGAGGCATGTTAAATAGGTGGAGTTCCTTTAGTTGTTCTCTTTATGTTTCAAGCGCAAAGCTGCCAAGTCTAATGTTGTGGTTAATCGTTTATGAAGAAGGTACACTTTTTGTCTATTTTAGAGACTAAGATCCTCAGTTTTTAAGTTATTATGGATATGTATAAGCACAATAAAGAACAAGGCTCTTTGGGAAGAGATTTGTGTGGTCACCTTTCAAGGTGTAAGATGGGTTCATTTTTAAGGGAGGCAAGCTTTGCATACCTAAATGCTCCCTTAGAAATCTTTTGGTCAAGACACTCATGGTGGCTCCCGTGAAGGTCTTTTTAATAAGATTAAGGAGATTTTGAGGGAACATTTTGATGTGGAAAATGTATACTGTCTAGCTATTCTTTCTGTGCGTCATCGAGCCAAAAAAAAATGAAAAACTATTTATCAAGGCGAATACACCACTTCGCCAATTCCACAAGGGCCTTGGGACGATGATAGTATGGATTTTTTGGTTACCTTACATGATGTAAGGGGGAATGATGCTATAATGGTCGTGGTGGATAGATTCTCTAATATGTCACATTTTAACCCTTGCATCAAAATAAATGATGCCTCATACATTGCCCATTTGCATTTTAAAGAAGTGATTAGGCTTTATGGGGTTGTGAAAACTACTGTCTTGAATAGGGACTCTATGCTTCTGTGTCATTTTTGGAGGTGTCTTTGGAAACTTTTAGAAATTAGTATAACCCATCACCCCGAAATGGATGGTCAAAATGAGGTCACTAATCGTACTTTTACTATGCTTTTAAGAAGCTTTATTCACAAAAGCCTCAACGAATTGGATTTTAAGTTGCTGCATGCTCAATTTGCTTACAATAGAGCTCCCACTTATGCCACGAAACACTCCCTATTAAAGGTTATTTATGGGTTTAACCCCTCACACTGATCGGACTTGCTTAACTTCCCCTTGAATCCAAGCCAACCTTTGAGATCAAAGGAATAGCTGACAAAAACAAGCGACCCTATGCATACATGAGGGCCAAATAGAGAAGGTCAATGAAATGCATAGCAAGGTAGCTAACAAGCATTGTTCACATCCCATCTTTTAACAAGGAGTCTTAGTAAGGCTTCACTTGAGGAAAGAACATTATGAAGAACAAGCTCAGGCCCATGAGAGCGACCCATTTACAGTGCTTGAAAGGGTAGGGGATTACGCATACAAGCTTCAACATTGGTGATCTTACTTTATCCTAAGGAAAATGAACAAGTATGGGTTGATTCCTTTCAAGAGGGGAGGATGATGCAAAAGCAACCTTAGCCATCGTCAAGTATAGAAATAATCATCATGCCCAGTCTAAGGTAGATTTTAAGGGCCTTCATCTTGCAAAGATAACTCACAACCTTAGTTCAAATCAATCTAGCTTCTACCCAAATTTTAAGCAAAATTTTCCATTATCATTTGGGGTCTAATTTTTGTCATACCTTAATCTATCTTGAACACTATAGAGTTAGCTTTCATATGAGCAAAGTTGCCATTTGGCTAAGAATTTACCTTTAAGGGCTTGCAATATATTTTGAGGGTACAACTAGATTTTATGACGTTAAAATATGCCCAAATATTTATCAAAATTGATCCGAAAGTTGGCTAAGAAATCCAGCCATGGCTTTTTTATCTAGCTTGAGAATGGAGAAAATATCCTTTAAGTCCGATTAATACAATTCCAACAGCCAACTTGCATTTCCTTCTATTTTAGGCCAATCCAAGGTTGTAGCAAGGTTTTGCTTTCTATTAATTTAGTATTAACTAGTTTATTGAGATTTGTATGTAATCTTGACACTTCATGTGGATGTTTGCACACTTAATTAAGATGTTAAAGCTAGAAAGGTTTGTCTCAACTAGATTATACTTTACCAAGCTTGTTTGAATTTTCTTTCACTTTTTAACTCGCACTAGCTGTTAGAGATTTTTCTGATAGGGGATATAACTAGCCACAAACATTGTTCACCTCACGTGGATGTTTACACACTCAATTCAGAATATGATGAATGACAATCACAGCTTTGCAAGCTCAACAACTCCCTCAAAATCTTGATGTTCTTTACCTAGATTTCAATCTAGGGGTGAGTTCACATAGGGATCTTCATCCTTAGGCATAGAGATCATCTTTATCCCCTTTGGTGGTGGCCTCTCACTTGGTGGTAGCAACTTTATCAAAGCTCTATCTTTTTTCTTTGCACATGTTTTGTTTTTTTCCAACTTAAACTCAGGCTTGGTAGTGACAACTTTATCAAAGATCTATTTTCTTTCTTTGCTCATGTTATTTTTTTTTTTCCCCAACTTGAACAAGGTTTACTCAAGGGCCTTGGACTATTCATGCAAGTTTATGCATCAACGCCACACTCAACAAGAGCAAACTAGTTTCCTAACTATAATTAGAGTTTTCTTTGAGCACTCTAACAAGCTCAACACCTAGGGTTCTCCAACTCTTATGCAAAAAATACTAACCAATACAAGAGTGGTGACTCTCATTCACTTTTGCAACAACCACAAGTACAATTAGCTAGAAATATAGAGATTGTGTACAAATGTTTTAAGGTATTTATCTTAATATGATCAAATTAATATGTTGAAGTGTTATAACCTTTATTCTCTTCCCTGGTCCTCTATTTATGAATCACACTTAACAATCCTAGACCATAACATACTCAGATATTATCCTTCAAAATATTTGATTAATCTCAACCCTTGATTTGAAGTACAAGAATATTTTACTGCCTAATAACTCCTTCAAATTTCTTGATATTTTCATTTTGTGGTTAAACACTTTCTTAATTTGCTTAAAATTTATTACTAGAAGTGGAATAACCATCCTAGTCTCTCACATTAATATAGTGATTAATCTAATTGTTGACATTATTCACCTCATGAATCTAGTCATTTGAACTGCTAAACAAGAAGTCTAAGGAAGTTTGTTCTACAATGCATTAATTCTTGGTTTTGACAACTAACTACTACAGTGAGCAAGTTCATCTAGCTTGCTTAGCTTACATTTGCGATTTTTCAACCTTTGGAGGATCTCAAAATGAGTCCTTAATGGGCTTAAAAATAATTCCTTAAGTATTCTTGTGAAATAAATGACCCAATCATTTGATTGTTCTATTCCATTTATTGTTATGTTTTTGTCATATCAATTATTGTTAAAAGTACTTTTAGGAGTATAGAAATTACTATCCTTGGAGATGGTGTCTAGACTAGGTCACTTATTAACTAATATATGTTATATCTAAGTTAAGAAAAACAATGAATAACTAAAACATGCTTAAGGCAATTAAATTAAGCGAAGTTGGGCCTCTATCGTTGAAGAAAGGGAAGTGAAATTGATGGTGAATTCCCACTTATTTGTAACTAAACTATCTTAATATCACTAATTTAATCCACGTAAACAAAATCTTAAATTTGGAATAAGGGGTTCAAACCCTATTTTGAAAAAAAATAAAACTTTGCATTTGAATGAAAGAATGGAATAGATTGATGATAATTAAAGGGTATGTTGTTACGACCCCTCAAAGTCATAGCACAAGTAAGAATCTGTGAAAGAATCCTAGCTTATCTGACACGTAGCAGAATAACAATCGATAAGCTAACATAATAGTTTTGATGATATTAAGAAATTGAATGCCAGAGCTTAGTCAGATCCACCTATGCAAATAGAGCATGAGAGAGACTGATCAAACACTCATGATTATGCATTTATCAGAGTCGATCATGTGTAAAATCATATTAAGATCCTTAGAGTGAACTATTCAAGTCAATCTCATAAAAACATAAGTGTTGTGTATTGCATAGAATATTTATAATTGAAGTCATTTATTTCATGATTAATATAATGCACATGGGACTCCATTGAACATCACTTTGTGCATCATTCTATTGGAGAAAAACACCTTGTGACATACCATTGTCATTCTGGATGTCAATTATGAAAGACGAAGATTAAGTTTGATTTAGTTTGTTCTATATCACAATCATTGATATTATTCACCTAATTATTTTTTATCGTGTTTAAGGAAGATATTACATCAAGGTAATGAGAGAACTTTAGCCAAAAGCAGCCAACCAAGTTGTAATTCAAAATGCCCCTAAAGCAGCTAGCTATCAACGTGAAGCATTAAATGCTATCAATACACTGTTCTATCTTGCTTCCTAATTGAGCTATTCATAGTGTAATTACAATAATATGAAGGACCAATGACTATTTTAATGTCATCTTTATGAGGGAAAAGATGTCATGATTGCCCCTTTTAAGGAAATGATGATTAAGTTTGAACCAAAAGGGATTTGCAAACAAGAAAAGACTTAGAATTTCTAAATAGCCATCAGAGTTGCTGTGCATATATATGAACATCAAGGGTTGATATTAAAAGAAGAATCTAAAGACTTACATATTATGGTTCAAGAGCTACTATAAATATCCATGAACATAATAACCTTATTAAGATTGAGGGTTATAACATTAGAGCAAAGAAAAAAGCATATCATGTTATAGCTTATAACCACTGTACTCATCTTATACATATCAATTCTCTGTGCTATTCGTGTTGGCAAGAGTGAATGAGAATCACTATTTTTGTACTAATAGTGTTGCTCTCCTAAAATTCTGTGTGCTCTAAGAATTAGTCTTGTCAGACTACCTCATGAAAACTTTTGCTATTGGCAACGAGCAAGGGTGCTATTTCTATTTGGTGTATGAGCTATTGTAGAATTCTTGGAGAAAACTCTGTAGGCAACAAGAATCAATGACGCTCTTATAAGCCATCATCCTTATGAGAGTTAGGGAACTCTAGGGGTTGGGCTTGTCATACTATGTTGAGATAACTCTGATTATCGATACAGTTGCAGACAATACTTATTGAACTATCATAGCATGATACTGACTTGATTCACTCCTAAGGTTAAGCAAGGACCTTTGTAATAGTTTGACCCTAAATCATATTTATTTATTTAATTAAGTCATGTTATTGATTTTCCTTCAATTATTTGTCGCATTTAATCATTCCAGTTGGGAAAATTTATTTTGGGTCCCGCTTTGCAATTCTCGTTATTATTTACCGTAACAATTTCGGGTGAATCGATAGTTAGCCTTAGTAATTATGACTGAGCGATAAATAATCTTCCATAACGTCACAAAAACTTAATTTTTAGCTATGCAAAAATTTGGGCCCAAATTTATTTATTGTGGCCCGAAAATTTTGATGCAATCAAATTAAGCTAATTACCATCATTTATACCTAATAGTAAAAGATATTTCAGGGGCTTAAATATTAGCAAAGTACATCAAGATAAAATCCAAATTATTTCTAACCAAGTAAAATGCTAGTCTTCTTCTTCTTCTCTCCTCCATACCCCCCTAACCAGCCCTATTTTCAGCCAGCTTTGCCACCTATTCTAGGCTGCTGCCGCCACTCCCAGCCACTAGCCCCCACCCCCAAGAAAACTAGCCACCATCACCAACTCCTACCACCACCAAACACCACCTCCATCTTCTTATCTTCAAGCTTAAGTGAGGTAAAATCCTAGCCTAATCTTGTTTAATTTTCGAATTTCATTTGGATTTGATTATGGATAATGTTATCTTAATATCGACAAGTGTTAGTTTGATGTTTTATTGAGTTGGTTAAGTATGGAAACATGTAAGAATTGAGTTCATACATGATCATTTAAGCTTGGTGTTGATAATGATGAACTTTGAGTTTTTGATTAATTTTTGTAATGTTTGGCATGAAAAGTGATTATGATATTGTGAAAAGTGGTTTTGGATGACTTTGGATGTAAATATGAAATGGATATAACCTAGGGTTTTATGACCATGCATGATTTAGTTTGATACTTGAATCAAGTACGTTATTTGGAATTAGATGGAATTTTGGAAGTTAGATGTGCTAGTAGCTTAAAAAATGGTATTGTGTGAGTTTTACCAAAATTGGTGGATTATGAAAAATCTTATAAATGACCAAAAGAAGTTGTTTAGATTGACAATACAAGTAAGTGAGTTTATGAGAGCTTTTTTGAGAGATGATATGAAGAAAAAGAATGAAAATATGTACATCTAGGGTTGGAAATAGACTCAAAAACAGAGGTCACTTTGGAAATAATATGCTATTTATTGGAGCATCAAAACATTGTGAATTTTGGTGGATATGTAAGTCAATGAGTTATCTTTCAAACACATCTCAAATCACTTCATTCCAAATTTTATGGAAACCATCATGGTCAATTTACCAAGATTGCACATGATAAACTGGGTCTGTGCACAGTTTTATTTAAGCTCAATTTTGGAAGTCGTGTTATTGTAGTTGTGTTTTGTGCTTGAATGAAAGTATTTTGGGACTTCTTTATTATTTTCATATTAGGGTTTTAGGGCTTAATTTGAGGTCGAGGGTGAAAGATATGAATTTTCTAAGGTAACCGTGAAACGGCAATAAAATATCGTGAGACTGTGAACTAGAATTTGGGAAGCTTAATCAAAAGTTTCTAAATAATTATGAACATTGCAAAGAAATTGCAAAGTTTAGTGAGTTCAATAACTTTGATCGTGCTTAAAAGCTTACTTGGGTTGGAAACCAAGTTAAATGGCCATAAGACTAAATTTGAGAAGTGGGGAGAATAATAACCCAAGAACAGTGGTTATCAGGCTAAGCTATGGTGATTTAAGTAGCTATCCCAAACCTAAGCGTACCCTCATGGCCTTAAACCTTTTATTATCCAACTTAGAAATATCAAAATCCACATTTTACTTGTGACCATTAAAGTCCTTCCTTTATAACCTCAATTATTATATTTTGGTCTTTTTGCTCCAAATTATTTTCCTCAAGCTAAAGTGCCTGAGTCTTACTTAGTTTTGGAATCATTTTGATGTAACTTATCTTTTATTGACTTATTTGAGTTATGGATGCCTTTTAATTAATAAATTTCTAGTCAAGTTGATAATTGTAAGAGTGAGTATTGTTTACTAATTTTATATATCTATAATTACATTTCTTAAGCAGAATTAGGGCTTAGCCTATTGTTTCCAATGGTGCATAAGTATTATCAAATGAGATTGTATTTTAAAAACTTCGAGTACATTTATTACCTATGTGTTTAGAAATCATAGTGTATTTACCAAAGTTATCATGATTTGGTAAGCACATCAATGAATTTGTTTATACAGTAATTTATCATCTAATTAGAGAGCCCTGTAGTTATCATGTATAGGGAATTTGCACTTTAGTTACCTGCGTGGCCTCAGGCCATGTCCTTCAATCAGCTTGGCAGGTGTATACCTACCTATCCATAGATTGTAACAATTACAAGGGGCTCACTACCAGATAATAATTAGCAACATAGTTTTACATTCATCTCATTCACTGTTTTAACTCAAAATGAATTACAGAGTGGGGCCAACCAATATTTCAATGATCATTTTACAATACAAGAATGCATGTAGTGAGCTTAGGCTCACAATTCGAAATGTTTGTTATGTTTTATTTTAGGCGAGTGCTTAGTGAACTGCTCTCATGCTAGCAAACCTACTGAAGATGATAAGTGAGTAAGGGAACCTGGTCGGATTAGTAATGGTGTATTACACTTATATTTTCGAGATGTATTTGGCAACTTTCAGTTGATGGAACTGTAACCTTGATGCGCAACAACCTTACTATGATGTATGAATCTTATGTTAGTTATTAGTTGTTTGTGTATGGTTGTGGATGATGTTGAATGTATATGGCTTTGATTTATGCTTAACTATGTCATCTCTAGTGCATGTGCATAAAGTCTTGTCCTTTTTAGGATGGCGACGACACCCTAATCATCGAATTTATTAGTTCTAATTAAGGAATTTTTTTAAGGAAAATACAAACAGTGAATCATGCTTACTTTGAGGTGTTACAGTTTTAGTATCAGCTCCAGGTTTGATTTTCCTTTGTGGGGTATGGAGTATGGAGAGTAGAGATAGGAGGGTAAGAAGGTTGGTTAGTGAGGGTTACTATTATATTGTTAGAGATTCGTGAAAATGGAAATGTCTGCTTATCTCTCTCATATTCCTTTTTTTATGTTCTTCTTTGTTAGATGGATCCATATGCAGTGAGCATGATGTCGGGTAATTTTATGGCCACTCACATCTCTTTACTACATGGTCATATGGTAGTCCAACGCAGGATCCCTTTTCTAAGTTTCATAGCATCATGGTCTATACACGTAGGCTATTTTGTATGCTTATTTTATATGATGGTTGCAGTGAGATGATTGAATTACTGTGTCTATTACATAGCCAGAATGTATGAACCTGTCCAAAACAATATGGAGGCCCCCATAGGAGATGCTGTGGATCAGGATCAAGGGTCAGATAAGCGAGCTTCATGTAATGTACTGCCAAAACTTAGTGAAATGCCCTCGATTCTCCCTAAGTTGGCTAGTAATATAGGGAACCCTAACTACTAGTAGACCTTGGTGTCTGAATTGATGAAGTGAATTCCCCCAGCACCCCTGTATGCCTCCTAAGGATGGCAAAGTAGCAGATAGGGTAGCTTGACGCAACCCTAAAGTTTATGGTGAAAAGTATGAGCTAGTGGAGCTAGAGGAATAGATTAGAGGGATGGAGAATATCTTCATCATAGTAGAGGTTCTAGATGAGAAAAAATGAACCTTGGGATGTTTTACTTAACTAGGGAGGCAGACAATTGATGGAACACTGTTAAGGATAGGTTATTAGGACCTGAGTTCACTTCGATTAAGTTCCTAGAGGAACTGAGAGTCAAATTTTACCTAGCTGTGGTTCAACGGCAGAAAGAAAAAGAATTTATGGAATTGACAATGAGTAGAAGTATAATGGTTATGTAATATGCCAGTAAGTTTACAGAGCTATCCAGGTTTATTCCTGAGTTTATAACTTCTGAAAGATTGAAGATGAGGAGATTTAAAGAGGATTTAGCTTTCTATATCCGTAACCAGCTAGGTGGTTAACTAATCCATACTTAGCAAAAGTTATATGACCGAGCAGCTAAAGTGGAATGGGTGAAAACTGCGTTGAGGGCATTAAACCCAATTAATCAGAAGAGGAAGTGGACTGAGCCAGGAGCTCCTAGTGAGAGTGAAAATCAAAAGAAGCATGCTCCCGCTCCTTCCAAGAGTTAGCTTGTAGGTCCTACAGAGCCCTGTGGGAAATGTTGAACCACACCACTCCTGAATGTTGAGTGGGAACTAATAAATGCATGTGGTGTGGTAGCTCGGAGCACCTCATTGCTGCCTGTCCCCAAAGACTGAAGGTTATAGACAAGGGTCCCCACCTCTAAAGCCTGCAGTGGTAGGAAGGATGTATGTGATGAGCAGAAAGGAAGTTACCACCTCTGGTACGGTATTTATTGGAACACTCTTTTTAAATTCAAAGCCATTTTGTGTATTGTATGATTTGAGTGTCACTCATTTATTTATATCTACTCGATCTGCCATGCAATTGAAACCTGACAAAATAAAGGTACAGACTAATTATAGTATTAAGTTACTGAATAACTCTATAGTTAACTGCCCTATCTCCTATGAACTTGTTTTACTACTATTGGTGGAGTCACATTTCCTAGAGACTTGATTCAATTTTACTTTCAGACTTTGATATCATTTTGGGAATGAACTGTTTGTGTACTTATGGGACTAAGATTGATTGTGAAGACCTCAAGGTGATTTTGAGAGATGACTAGGGAGAGAAGTATCTTTTTATAGGAAAAGAGAGGAAAAGCCATGTCCCATAATTTCTTCCATAAAAGTGAGTAGGCTATTGTTCCAAGGATGTATTGGGTATTGTTATTATTCCATTGACATTCAAGAAAGAAAAAGCTAAAGATATTCCTTTGATTTGTGATTTTAGAGGCGTTTTTCTTGAAGAAATACCAGGACTACTGTTCAACCATAAATTATTACAATTTATACCCTCTTATTATCTAATATTTGCTCAAAATAAATAATTAAGTTAGAATTTTAATGTATTTTTGTTAAATTGTAGGGATTATGGAGATTTGGATAAATTGTGTATTAATCAAAAGACTTGGAAGAGAAATAAAGAAGCGTTTTGGATCAAGTTGAACAAAGGAGAAGCAAAGAGAAAAAGGGAAAAAAAGGCCACAAGCCTGTTTGGAAGCCCAACGCACTAGCCCATGCAATTATCCCTGCCATTCTCTCAATTCGGGCTTGATTTTCTTGCCCAGTGGCCCAATCTGTGCGACCTAGACTCTCTCTCTCTCCTTTTCTCCCTCAGTGGGCCTGACCCAATACTCGCCCAACTCCCTATTGTTTTCCTCTTCACTTCGAGCATGTTTCTCCCTCTTCTCCGCAGCCCTCCTTTCCCTTTGCCTCTGCCTCCCTCCATTCGGGCCTCAGTTTCCAGATTGTGCGGCAAATTTCACCAGAAGCCCTCACAAACCTTTATCTCTTTTCTTTTCTTCTGTAGCGGGCTGGCCGAGTCCGCACACTCCCTTCTTTCTTAGCACTCCTCCACACTCCATAACCAGATCTCTCACTTTCAACTTCCACTTCATAACTACGTCCTTTAAGCTCAGATTAATCTTCATTATTATTCTCCTCATCAATTCGGTAGTTGCAAATCTTGGGCAAGACTTCAATTCAAGATTTAATGGAAGCACTCAAGGGCTAGTGATTATTTTTTTTTTTTTTGGGTTTTAAAAAGAGTGGACAATAACAAGATAGAAGGGATAGTTTGAGGTTTTATGTCAATTTTCTACTCCTTCTCGTTGTTGTTGCTTTTTCTTTTTTCCAGTTTCAAATATGTTATTAGCCATTGAAAATTAGTTTAAATGACTTGGGTTTCATTTAATTCAAACAACAATTTCAATTTTGGAGTTGAATTTATGAGCCATTTAATTCGAGTTTGCTTTTGGTAACAAGTCTTTGTTCGAGTTTCAAGCTCTGTTTTCCTACTCTGGGTTATTTGAATTTTCTTTGGCAATGGTAAGAGACATTACTGGTTCATTGATTAGCTTTCAAATTCATGCTAATAGCATGTCACTCCGTGACTTAATTGCATAATCCATCCCTGAGGACGACACCCGTAATTTATACGACGATCAACCATACACGTGAAGAAATCACAACAAGTTTTTTGCGCCGTTGTCAAGGATGGCGATTGTGAAATTAGGTTGTGTCGATTTGTAGTTATTTGAGTCGGTAAGTCATTTCCGTGTTAGTTTAGATTTCTTTGTTCTTGATTTTTGAATTGAATTAGTATTTTAATTTCTTTATTTCGACCAATTTAAGTTTCCTTTTTAAAGGTTATTTCGCTGCTGAAAAAAAAAAACCCACTAACAGAATCTTATTCAAGTCTGTGCAGGAATAAGTGCAAAACAGAACCAAAAAAATTCAGTGTAGGTTTTTTGTCATTTTTGGATTCTATTTGAATTATTTGAACTAGCTCTGGTCTGAATTTTCTGTTATGATATTTTTTCTGGATTCAACATAATTTTCAGAGTCTGTCTGAATTTTTCCAGAAAGTTTAGAACTGTCTAGAATTTTCTGTGATTTTTAGAATTAATTTTTTGTTTGGATTTTTCTGCCCCATTTGGGAACAGAAAAATTGGCAAAAAAATTATGTTTATGTTCCTTATGATTGTGTGGAATTTTATGTACATAGAGTTCTGATTTAGGAGTCTTTTTCTCTATTCTATTTTATTTTTTGCTTTTATTTTGTTTTAGATTTTTAATTTAGGAAGATGGTGTACAAGCTTTGTGCATGTGCTCCTCGTTGGTTTTTTGTGTTAGGTTAATTCTTGTTGATTGAGTCTTTTGTGTTTTTCTTTTCTTTTGGTAATATATTTTTATTTTTGTTAGTTTATTTTGTGTGGTTAACGTAATTATTTAAGTTTCTTGTTTTCGTTTTAGTTGTTAGTTTGTAATTAGTGTCCTAGAGACATTTTCTTTCCTTTAAAAAAAACATTAAAAAAATTTTAAAATCCCAAAAAATGGAAAAAATTCTTAAAATTAAAAAAAGAGCATTTCAAGCATGCTAGTTTTTAATTTTTCACAATTTGAACATGAACCTTTATGGAGTTATTTATCGAGACATAATGATCATTGTGCTCAATTGAATCAACATTTTCAAAAATAAAAAATTTATAAGGTCATTGCTGTGAGTCTAAATGTTGAATCTAGAGGTTATTTAGAGTTTCTGTGCCCCAGACGTTTATTAGGACTATTGTCTAGAACTCAATATGAGGTTAGGGATTTCTTTGAAAAATTAACTTGAGATTCTTATGAGTTTGAACAAGCTAGAGAGACCATAGGATACCCAACTCATGGTGAGTATGCTTTTCATTCTAATACTTACCACCAAGATCACTTTATAGATTCATATGACCTATCTCACTCTTATGTGCCTCCGATGTTGTGTGATTATTATGAGTCTTCTGATCATGATGTTCACACTTGTCGACATCGTGCTTATGTGGATGCTACATATGTAAGTGTTAAAAGCAGAATTAATGAAATGACTAATTAGATGGTAGAACTATGAAACAAAGAATTGTTGAATATTCTCACTGTTTCAGTCATAGTAGGGAGGATACTAATTTTCATAAACCTGACTCTGGTTTAAGATCTCCTAAATCTAAAGTTAGTCTTTAAGATGATTTTGAGCCCTCTTATCTTGCTAGGCCTAACTTGAATGATTTCATGCCTTTGCCTAGCCTAGAACAAAAGAGTGACCCCCCTCTATGTCGATCTCCTGACCTTGCACCCGCACCTAGCTCACATAAAGATGTCGCTGATGATGTCTTAATTTATGCCAACTCCCCCACCCCTTTTAATGACTCTTGTGAGTTTAAGGTGGGCAAACAATTTGACACTGTTGGTGAATTAGATATGAGCATCACACCTGCTTTTAAACATCATGATCTAGACGAATCAAAAGTATTTATTTACAAGACTCGTGTGAGAAGAAAGTTAAGCCCACTATTTTAGAATTACATGACGCTATTCTTTTTGTGGAATATGAATCTTTTACATGTGGGTTTGATATCAATGAAAGTCTTGATGAGGGTTTTTATGTTGAATATGAATCCTTCTCTTTTGACCCCATCATTACTGATCTTCTCTTTGAACCTTATAAGTCTGAATGTGTGGAGCCCGAGACTTTTGTGTCTATGACTTTTATTATGGACCAGACTCTTACATTTATTGAAATTGAAGGACTTGTGGATTTTGCACCCACTGTTTTGCCTAGACCATTCGTTCATTATAATATAATTTCTAGGCCAATGACCCAGCTACTAGCGAACTTTAAATATATGTGCCTGTTTGATGTTTGGGCCCATAAATTTGATGAGTTGAAGCGAGCCCTTACTTATCCTACATTAATATGGTGGATGTACTCTTTTTGGCATCAACTCTTTACTTTCTACTATTATACTCTTATAGAGAGTTCTTCTTGCCTATTTGATAAGTTACTTCATGCGCTGATGGGATTTTATTTAAGTGGCAATTTTCAGTGTGAAATGGAGTGGTTGATGCTCCATCGGCCTCTATTTTAGCATATTTCAGGACGCTGTAGCTTAGATGTACTTCTGCACTTGACCTGGTATAAACGTTCCTCTTTATCTCCTCTTTTTATTTTGTTTTTTTATATATATTAGTTGCATTGTTTTATTTTTATTATTTTCTTTTCGAGTTTAGAGTTTTGTCATTTTTCTTTCTTTTTGATTCATGTTTTCTTTTGTATATACATTCTTATTTTGGGTTTTTCTATTTCTTTTCACTTCCAATGAGGACATTGTATGATTTAGGTGTGGGGGTGGGGAAACTACATTTCAAAAGTTCAAAAATTGAGATTGAAAAAAAGAGGAAAATTTTTAAAAATTTGAAAAGATTTTTGTTTTGTTTTGGGAATATATTTGCTATTTCTGGTTAACTATTTTCTCTTGCACCTTAGTGTTAAATTGTATGTAGATGTGGTGTGCATTGATAGAACTTAGTCCTAAGATGTGATGTTTGTATATGATCCCAACCCCCGACATTAATTCTAAGCAAGCTTGATTTTGGTAGATAACTCGTGAGATTTTGAGCCTTCTAGACTAGTTCATTAATTTAGTCTCACATTTTTCTTTCAAGTGTGTCTCTTCCATGATCACAACTCTAGAACTTACTTTGATTCTCTTTAAAACCACATTTAGCATGTGCATTATGATAATAAGATAGAGGCATTCTTTCATTTTTGTGAACTACACAGCCAAATTGCCGCCCTATTTGAAACTTTTACCCTTTGCTAGCCTTTTGAGGCTTGACCACTTTTTGTTGTGAGCCTTTGATTGTAGCCTTGGCCTAAAAACATTTTCCTATACCCTGGAAGAGCAATACTTCATTATTTTGGTGGGTAGTTTTTACATATTTTCTGACTTTGGTGGTTGATTTTGGTATATAACGGGATGTATCATGGTGATCATTTAGAAATTGAGTTGTATTGCTCTTGTGTATACCATTCATTCATTTTCTTCTTGAAAAAAAAGAAAAAAAATTGAAAAAAGAAAGAATGAAAACAAATGGAAAATGTTTCTAAGGGAAAATGAAAAAAAGTTTAAAAGAAAAAAAGAAGAGTTATGAACATGAGTGATTGGCATGGTCTATACTCATTTTCAATGGTCAATTTAATTGAGGTGTGTTCTTTTATTGTGTTTTGAGAGAATGTATGATTATTATAATTGGTGTAGCTATTGGTTGCTCGTTAGCTTTAGCTTTTAGCTCTTCATTTCTCAAATCATTTGCCCTCTCTTACCTTTACCCTTAGCCCCATTGCAACTCTCAAAAGTCCTCTTGATTATTATTTTGCATTTTACATTTTAATGGGGGAGAATTAAGAATCTTGCCAAGCCTCTGGTAACTTGTTTGATTAGAAGAGAGCTGAGTGAACCTTGTTAAATATTAAACACATAAGCGGGACTGTTCCACATTTCCCTAACGTGAGAATTCTACTAGTATGCTTGCACTTAATTTCTAAGCGGGTGAAACATTATGTATAGATAGCATCAGTGGGGATTAAGAGCTTCCTGACGTGCACATTGCATTTATATGTGATCTAGTGCTTCGATTGCTTGAGTGATATGTTTGATTAGAAGGTGTATATATTTTTCCCCGGTGTTGTATATATAATTTTTGAAAAAAAAATAAAAAAGATTTTTGATTTTCTATATTTTGTTTTCGTTTATTAGATTTTGTGGGTACATCATCTGCAAACCCTCACGAGATTTTCCTTGTCAACTAAGGGTAATCGAGAGGTTTAAAGAGCTTGTTGCACATGCTAAGTGCAACCGTGATTCCTATGAAGGTGAGTTAGGATTTTATTTATCTTTCCTAGGATTTTGAATTTTATTTTACTCAAAGACGAGCAAAGCTTAGATGTGGGGGTATTTGTTCAACCATAAATTATGATATTTTATACCTTTTATTATCTAATATTTGCTCAAAATAAATGAATAGGTTAGAATTTTAATGTGTTTTTGTTAAATTGTAGGGATTATGGAGATTTAGATAAATGGTGTGTCAAAAGACTTGGAAGAGAAATAAAGAAGAGTTTTGGATCAAGTTGAACAATGGAGAAAGGAAAAAGAAAAAGGAAAAAAAAGCCACAAGCCTATTAAAAGGCCCAACGCATCAGCCCAGGTAATTGTCCCTGCCCTTCTCTCAATTCGCGCCTGATTTTCTTGCCCAACTACCCAAGCTGCGTCACCCAGACTCTCTCTCTCCTTTTCTCCCTCAGCGTACCTGACCCAATACTCGCCCAACTCCTCATTGTTTTCCTCTTCACTTTGGGCTTGTTTCTCCCTCTTCTCCGCAGCCCACCTTCCCCTTTGCCTCTACCTCCCTCCATTCTAGCCTTAGTTTCCAGATTGTGTGGCCCGTTTCACCAGAAGACTACACGGAGCTTTATCTCCTTTTCCTTTCTTCCTTAGCAGATTGGCCTAGCTGTATGCCCCCTTCTTTCTTAGCACTCCTCTACACTCCATAACCATACCTCTCACTTTTAACTTCCACTTCATAATTACATTCTCTAATATGATATTAATCTTCATCATTATTCTCCTCGTCAATTCGGTGGTTACAAATCTTGGGCAAGACTTCAATTCATGTTTTAATGGAAGCACTCAAGGGCTAGTGATTTTTTTTTTTTTTTGGTTTCAAAAAGAGCAGACAATAACAAGATAGAGGGGATAGTTTGAGGTTTTACGTCAATTTTCTACTCCTTCTCATTGTTGTTGTTTTTTCTTTCTTCCAGTTTCAGATATGTTATTAGCCACTGAAAATTAGTGCAAATGACTTGGGTTTCATTTAATTCGAACAACAATTTTAATTTTGGAGTTGAATTTGTGAGACATTTAATTCGAGTTTGCTTTTGGTAACAAGTCTTTGTTCGCGTTTCAAGCTCTGTTCTCCTACTATGAGTTATTCGAATTTTCTTTGGCAATGGCAAGCGACATTATTAATTTATTGATTAGCTTTCAAATTCATGCTAATAGTATGTCACTCCATGACTTAAGTGCATCATCCATCCCTAAGCACGACACCCATAATTTATATGATGATCAACCGTACACTAGCGAAAATCACAATAACCCCTTCAAACAGAAATTAATTTTGAGGTTGAATTAATCCCGGGTGACCAACCCATCTCCAAAGGCCATGTCGTATGGCCCAAATAAAGCTTAGAGAACTAAAGATTTTAGTTAGATGAGCTATTACAGAACGGATTTATCAGACTAAGTGTATCACCATGGGGTGCTCTGGTTTTATTTGTAAAGAAGAAAGATGGAACCTCGAGATTGTGTATCACTTATAAGGAGTTGAACAAGATCACCATAAAAAAACAAATACCACTTGTCTCGAATAGATAATTTATTTGATCAACTATAAGGAGTAGGAGTCTTTTCCAAGACTGATTTGAGGTCTGGATACCACCAGCTTAGGATTAAACCTAAGGACATTTCTGCTATGAATTCACGATGATGCCCTTTGGGCTAACCAATGTGCCAGCGGCATTTATGGATCTCATGAATAGAGTTTTCAATCCCTATTCATACAAGTTTGTGGTGGTATTTATTGATGACATCTTGATATTCTCCAATGACAAAGATGAACACACTGCTCATTTGAGAAAAGTGTTATAGACCTTGAGGGAACGACAATTATATGGCAAATTGAAGAAGTGTGAGTTTTGACTAGAAGAAGTGGTATTTTTGCGACATGTAGTTTCAAAGGAAGGGATTACAGTTGACCCCCAGAAGGTGAAAGCAATTACAGAGTGGCTAAGGTCCACCAATGTCACTGAGATTAGAAGTTTCTTGGGCTTAGCTAGCTATTATCGGAGGTTTTGAAGGATTTTTCAAAGATAGCATCTCTCTTGACAAATTTCTTGAAGAAAGCTATTAAGTTTGAGTGGATAGAGAGGTTGAAATGGCATTTCAAGAATTAAGGTAGCAATTAACTACCGCCCCAATCCTAACTTTATCAGTATAAGGGAAGGAGTACACTATCTACAATGATACATCGAAGAATGAGCTTGGGTGTGTTCTATTGTAAGAAGATAAAGTGATAGCTTATGCCTCCCGATAGCTCAACCCTTATGAGAGAAATTACTCTAACCATGACCTGGAACTAGCAATTGTGGTCTTTGCACTAAAAATTTGGAGACATTACTTGTATGGAGTAAAGATCTATATTGATCATCAAAGTTTGAAGTATATCTTTACTCAGAAAGAGCTCACTTTGAGACAAAACAGTTGGCTAGAATTGCTTAAAAATTATGATCTGCATATCCAATATCACCCAGGAAGGGCAAATGTTGTGGCAAATGCCCTGAGCCACCAAAGAAACACATAACATAGCTTGAACACTGTAGTGATTACTCAGTTGAACCTTTTAAGAGAACTTGAGGACTTAGGTATTTAATTAGTGTCACATGGGTAAGAAAACTTTCAATTGTTAGCATTTACCTCACAACTCAAGAAGTACGTTCTAGATCCTGACCACATCGTCATAACCCATCCCATTGCAGCCTTTGAGGGTCTAGTGTAAGAATAGCACCACGTTCAATATCATAGGATTAAGCAACTACGCAACAAGCAAACACCTTTAGTCAATGTACTTTGGACAAATCATAGCTCCTGAAAAGCCACTTAGGAAACTGAGGAAGAAATCAAAGCCAAGTACCATCACCTATTTAAGGAAATCTTTCATGTCTTGTCGAAGTTCTTAAGTTTCAAGGGCAAATCTCTTTAAGGGGGGAAGACTGCAATAGTCTGATCATAAATCATGTTTATTTATTTAATTAAGCCATGTTATTGATTTTCCTTCAATTATTTATCCGCATTTAATCATTCCAATTAGGAAAATTCATTTTGGGTCTTGCTTTGCAATTCTCACCATTATATATAGTAACAGTTTTGGGTGAATCAATAGTAGGCTTCGGTAATTATGATTGAGTGGTAAATTATCTTTCATAACGTCATAAAAACTTAATTATTAGGTACGCAAAACTTAGGACCCAAATTTATTTATTGTGGCCCAATTCATTAGGGCTCAAGTTGTGGTCCGAAAATTTTGGTGCAATCAAATTAAGCTAATCACTATCATTTGTACCCAATTTTGATTAGCAAAAAGATATTTTAGGGGCATAAATTATCAGCCAAGTAAATCAAGATAAAATCAAAATCATTTTCAACCAAGTAAAAAGCTAGCCTTCTTCTTCCTGTTTCCTCCACACCCCCCCCCACAGCCATCCCTGTTTTAAGCCAAATTTGCTACCTATTCTAGGCTATTGCCGCCACTCCAGCCACCACCGACCATGAGCCCTCACCTCGAACACCACCAGCCACCATCCCTGACTCCTACTACCACCAAACACCACCTATACGTTCTTATATTCAAGCTTAAGTGAGGTAAAACCCTAACATAATCTTGTTTAATTTTGCATTTTCATTTGGATTTGATTATGGATCATCTTATTTTGATATAAACAAGTGTTAATTTGATGTTTTATTGAGTTGGTTAAGGATGGAAACATGTAAGAATTGAGATCATACATGATCATGCAAACTTGGTATTGATAATGATAAACTTCGAGTTTTTGATTTAATTTTTGTAATCTTTAGCATGAAAAGTGATTATAACGTTGTGAAAAGTGGTTTTGGATGAGTTTGGATGTAAATATGAAATGGACACAACCTAGGGTTTTATGACCATGAGTGATTTAATTTGATTCTTGAATCAAGTATGTTATTAGGATTGAATTAGATGGAATTTTGGAGTTGGATGTGCTAGTAGCTTAAAAAATGGTGTTGTGTGAGTTTTGTCAAAATTGGTGGATTATGAAAAATCCCATAAATGAGTAAAATAAGTTGTTAACTAAATTTATGGGAGCATTTTTTAATAGATGATGTGAAGAAAAAGATTGAAAATATGTTCATCTAGGGCTGGAAACAGACTTAAAAATAAGGGTCACTTTGAAAATAAAATGGTATTTATTACAGTGTTAAAAATTTGGGATTTTTCGTATATAGGTAGGTAAATAAGTTATCTTCAAATTCCTCTCTAATCACTTCATTTCGAGTTTTGTGGAAAAAGTTATCACCGATTTACTAACACTGCACATGATGAACTTGATCTGTGCATGGTTTTATTTAAGCTCAATTTTAGAAGCTGTATTGTGGTAACTATGCTTTGCAGTATGAATGAAAGTGTTGAGAGACTTCTTAAGCTTTTCATATTAGGGTTTTACGGCTCAATTTGATGTTGGGGGTGAAAGATATGAATTTTCTACGGTAGACCTTGAAACAGTAATAAGATATCGTCAGACTGTGAACTAAAATTTTAAGAGCTTAATCAAAAGTTTCTAAAGAATTATGAATATTGTAAAGAAATTACAAAGTTTAGTGAGTTCAATAACTTTGATCGTGTATAGAAGCTTATTTAGGTTGTAAAACCGAGTTACATAGACATGAGAATGAAATTTGAGAAGTGGGGAGAGTAATGACTCAAAAACAGTGGTTATCAAGCTAAGCTACGGTGATTAACAGCTATCCCGAACCTAATTGTGCTCTTTTGACCTTAAACCTTTTATTATCCAACTCAAAAATATCAAAATCCACATTTTACTTTTGACCATTAAAGTCCTTCCTTTACAACCTCAATTATTATATTTTGGTATTTTTTTTCCAAATTATTTACCTTAAGCTAAAGTACTTGAATTTACTTAGTTTTGGAATCATTTTGGTGTAGCTTATCTTTTATTGAAATATTTGAGTTATGGATGCTTTTTAATTAATAAATTTCTATTAACGTTACAAATTGTAAGAGTGAGTGTTGTTTACTAATTTCATATATCTATAATTACATTTCTTAAACAGAATCGGGGTCTAGTTTATCGTTTCTAAGTATTATAAAATTAGATTGCATTTTAAGGAATCCATATGCGTCCATTACCTATATCTTTAGAAATAAGAGTGTATTTATCAAAGTTATCAAGATTTGATAAGCACCTCAATTAATCAGTTTATATAATGATTTATCATGTAATTAGTGACTCCAGCAGTTATGATCTATAGGGCATTTGCCCTTCAACTACCTGCATGGTCACAGGCCATGTCCCTCAATCGGCTTGGTAGGTGTACACCTATCCATAGCTTGTAACAGGTACAAGCAATTCACTATCAGATAATAACTAGCAATGCAGTTTTACATTAATGATATTCACTGTTTTAACTCAAAATGAATTGCAAAGTGGGCCCAACCAATCTTGCAGTGATCATTTAAGAATAGAGACATCCATCTACTGAGCATTGTCTCATATTTCAAAATGTTTGTTATGCTTTATTTTAGGCAAGTGCTCAGTGAACTGCCATCATGCTAGCAAATTTGTTGAAGATGATAAGTGAGTAAGGGAACGTGGCCAGATTAGTAATGGTGTATTACACTTATATTTTTGAGATGTATTTGGCGACTTTCAGTTGATGAAACTGTAACGCTAATAAGGAACAACCTTACTATGATGTATAAATCTTATGTTAGCTATTAGTTGTTCGAGTATGGTTGTGGATCATGTTGAATGTGCATGGGTTTGATTTATGCTCAACTATGTCATTCTTAGTGAATGTGCTATAAGCCTTGTCTTTTTTGGGATGGCAACAATGCCCCGATTATAGTTTATCAGTTCTATTTATGGGATTCTTTTAAGGAGATTGCAAACAATGAATCATGCTCATTTTGGAGTGTTGCAACATTAGGTAGGGACGTGGCCCAAGGTTGATTTAGGTGAACCTTGCAAGAAATCTTGTGTCTTAGATCTGTTTACTTTCTGCTCTTAGTTACTTTACTTTGAGTCTTGGTTGCTTCTAATAGATCAGAGCCTTTCTCATATTGATTGATATTAATCTAATTTAGGACTCTATTTTCTCTATGTCTTGTTTACCATTTTAGTGAATCATTTTTTAAGTACTTAAATTTTATTTGCCACGTTACTTAGCCCCCCTAGGGGTGACTTGTTGTGCCTAATAGGACCAATAATTGGTATCAACATGCTTACTTACTCTTGATCTAATAGTCAGAGTAAGTGATGATAATGGAAACCTTTGGTACCTCTACAATTGATCAAGCCAATCTTGCAGTAAACCTCCTCCATTTAAGGGTAACTTTTCTTTTGGGAAAAACACTTACAGATATTCTTGAAAGATCATGAATTGGAGATATGGAACATTGCCAAGAAAGGAGACAAAGGAGAAGAGATGATTCCAACAGCAAAAGAAAAAAGAGTCAGAGTTTAAAAAAAAAAAAATCATAGAGCTTCAAACATCCTTGTCAGTGCATTTGATCTAAGTGACTTCAGTAGAGTCTTGGTGTATAAGCCTACTAAAGAAATATGAGATGGTTTATTTATCACTTATGCTATACCTTGTCAGGTAAAAGAGATCAACATAAGCATTTATGTTCCCTATTATGAACTTAAAGAAATGCTACTAGAGTAATCTATCAAGGGGATGTATATAAGGTTCACAAAGATTGTCAACAATCTCAAATCTTTAGAAAGAATATACTCAAACAAGGAAATATTAGAAAGATACTGAGATGTCTTTAGGTCAAAGGAGGGATCTACCATTGAAGAAGCTCAAAATTTCATAACTCTTCATCTTGATAATCTGTTGGGAAAATTACTTACCCAAGAAATTCATCTCCATGAAGAACAAGAAATCTTGCTCAAGAAAAGAATAGCTTTGAAGGTAACCTATGAGGGCATTGACTATTGAGATCAGTCCTTTAATGAAGAATATGAAGTAATGGCTATGATTGCAAGGCAATTTATAAAGTTCCTAAAGAAATAGAACCTTGATTTCAAGAAGTTCAAGAGGAAGCTCATGAAAACCCAAAGGTAACAAATCTCATTTTGAGAGCTTTTAGTCTAACATTACCCATTTTAGTTGTGGTCAATTCAAGCATGTGATAAAGGATTGTCGACTGTTGAACGGTAAATTTACCTATTTTACGTGCCTCTTTCACCCACTTTTAGCTCGTATAATAACTTAATCTTTGGGGTTTTACCTTGTTTTATTTATGTTTTTGTGGGAAACAACTCCAAATCAAACAAGCGTCGCGGAAAGGGACGAAGATGGGACAAAACGACGAAAAACTGCGAAAACCGACGAAAATCGGCAAAGTGGGGCAAAATCGGGGGAGACGGCCATCGTGCCAGCAATGTGGCACGGCGTGGCCGTGCCACGTGGCACGGTCGTGCCACCCCCCCAGTTCGTCGGGCCTCGGTTTTTCTATTTAAGCTTCGTTCGGGCGTTTCGCGAGGGAGTTCGTTCGGTCGTTGGGGGTCTTTGCTCTAGCGATTTTGTAGGATTAGTTTATGTTAGATTTTAGTTAAGAAGGGAGATTAGTTTAGGATTGAAGATTGTAACATTGGATTCAACCTTTGGATTTCAAGTTCCTTCATCAATTCAAGACTAAGTTTCCTTCTCTTTTATCTCTCTAGTTTTTTATGTTCTTGTTAATTATGTTTTGTTGATTTTGATTCTTGTATTGGTTTTGGTCGATTTATGTGTTTAAATTTCATTGTTAATTTATGTTGTTTAGTTGTTTAGATTTGTTTTATTTCATTCCGTTTTGTTCTTCAAGTTTATGTTCTTGTTGGTTAGTTTAGGTTTTCACGCGTTTTTCATGATTTGTTGGTAGATTGTGTTGGCTTGAATTGTGATTAGCCTCTTGATGGCTAATTGATCTTGTACTAGGCCTAACCATACCCAATCTATGCCTAGAACTTAGAGTTTTCCTTCACGCCCGCCAAGTGTTCGATGAAATGCCTGAGAGGGTTTTCATCCATATTTTTGGGCGATTGACTTATGCTGAGAGGTGAGGTCAATTTGGTAGTGTGGGAGAGGGAATGGCCGAGTTCGGGACACGAAAGTAGTATCCGAATCGAGCTAGGTCCGGGGTTGCTAGTTTTGTGGTCTAATTCGCCTAACCCCACGAAAGTAGGTGGTTACACGAGTTAGACTAGCTCATGACCCTTGAGAGAGGGCTTGGGTGGTCTTTGATGGTGCAACCGACCATCTCTTGTTCATAGCATAGTTTGGGTGGGTTAGGACTCGTATTGATTAGTTGGTTCACTAATTGGTAAAATCACAATTCCAAGTCGCTTGTTTCTATATTTGTAGCGTAGTTTAGTTCCCCTCCTTCACCGTTGATCACGCCTAGATTGAGACGCTCTAGTAAACTCTGGTAGTTGAAAACACAATTCCCTGCGGACGACGCCCCAAGTACTCAACGATACACCTTGCACTTGGGGTTTATAAATATTAAAACTCTGTTTTTCTTGCAACAAGTTTTTGGCGCCGTTGCCGGGGAATTGGCGTTTTTCAATATTGGGGTTTACTTCAGCATTCGAGACTAGGCCTTTAGAAAATCCAAAAAAATCAAAAAAATCAAAAATTTCAAAAAAAAAAGAAAATATGTCTCCTTTCCACTTCCCTCAACATGAGCATGAATTGTTTTGGCAATACTATGATAGATTACATGCTTTTCTTGCTCATTGTGGTTATTGCTTTGAGAAGTGGGAAATTTTGAACATGGTCTATGAGGGTGTGACTTGTGAGACCCGTGCTCTTTTGGAGCATTGGGATTTCTGTGCTCGAAACGTTGATGAAGCTTGGGAATTACTTGAGTGGTTGGCTAGGGATACTTATGAATTTGAGACTAGTCAATTTACTTCATCCATCCCATCCCCCTGCATTCCTAATTATACACCTCTTGCATGTGAGATCTGCCATCGTTCTGACCATGACAGTGTTTCTTGTCCCTATCGTATTTCTGCTGATGGTTTTGCTAGAATTTCTAGTATGATAGAGGCCATGAACAAGCAACAAGTTGAGTTTGCTGAGTTTGTTAATAAATTGAGGGAGTATGACCTATCACCCAAGATTGACCCTAGCTCTAGTGCTCCTAGACTTGATGTCAATCTGTGTGATGATGGTGCGTCTTTTCCTCCTCTAGAGTCCGGACTAGAGGAGGTGCTCAACCCTCCCTTACCTACTCTACCTCTTGTTGCTCCATCCCTACCTAGCACATTTAAGGACAACACTTTGACCTATCCTGATCCACCTTTCCCTTTAGCTCAGTCGACGGAGTTCGGGGTAGGTGCGACATCCTGTGTTGGTGCTAGGGTCGATGGGGATGATTTCTGTCTTGAGTCAGACGGTACTTGTAGTGAGGTGCAGGATCTTGACAAAATTCTCGAGGGGGAGTCCTGTGTGGATGCTGTGGCTGTAGTTTCATCTAGTCCTGATCTTACTGACCATGTATCCCTCAACCCCCTTGATATTTCTCATGCTTCTTCATGTTCACTACCCTCCTCTTCCCCTGAGTACCATAATTTATCACTCGTTGCATGTCATGATATGCTTGAGGGGAATGAGATAGACTGTATGGAGTCCCTAGGTGCCTTTAGAGGGTATGACCCCTCCCTTGACCCTTATAGTCTATACCTAGAGGACTTGCCTAGAAAAATCATCTTTCCTATTGAATTCAATCATTCTACTGATTTTTCTAAGGCATTTGATAAATTTAGGAGAGCACTTACTATTATTTCTGCATTCCTGTTTAAGTGCTCTTACTTACACTCATCTGAGTTGCAGGCTCAGGCGTTTGATAAACTTCTGCGAGCGTTGACAGCATCTGAGTTGGCGATGCGCGTCCTGAACGCCGCCGAGGAGTGGCTGATGCTCCTCGCGCTTCCCCAACCTCGTCCTAGCGAGGTGTAGTTTGGGTACATTCCGTACCCGACCTGGTATATTCGTTCTCACTCTTCTCTTCCCCCCCTTCTTTTTATTTTTCTTTTCTTCCCTTTTTGTTTTTGTTTAGTTGTGAATATTAGGATTGTGTTTTTAGTTGGTGATCATCTTGTGGTGAAATTTGGATGTTGTTAAGCCGTTATTGGCTATGATCACCATTTTTGTGTCTTTGTAGATTTTTATTGTGTTGTGATTGGTGGTGTTATTGGATTGGTCTACATTTATTTTTGGGGGTGTTAGTTTGTATTTATGTGTGATCGTGTTGTTGTTTTGGGTGAGAATTGTATTTTTTGGGAGAGTGTATTAGCTTGTGTATATTTTTGTCGATTTTTGTTTTTCTTGTGTTTGATTTTGTTTTTCTTTATTTTTGTGTGTTGGTGATGACTCACGGCTCCCAATGAGGACATTGTGAGATTTAGGTGTGGGGTGGGGTCATCTCCCCTTTTCTTTTTATTTTTTTTTTTTGTGAAAATTTTTCATTTTTGTATAACTTTTTCATTTTTTCTCCTTTTTGTACAAATTTTTCTTTTCTTTTTGCATTTAGGGGAGTTTTGTACTATTTTGATCAGCCTTGATCCCTGATACCTTGACTGTTAGCTCGTATATAAGTATAATGTATATGATAGATATTCATCCCCAATCTGTCGTTTTAGACCTCAGTTCTAACCCCAACAGTCCATCGTAATTTTGCAATCCAGTCCTGAATTCATGTATTGTCATCATCCTGAATTCTTAGTCTTCCACGATCGACTCTCCCATTGTCTACTGCACAGTTCCCTTTATATGTGCTGGCACCCCCCTTTCTTTTTCCAAAACAAAAGCAAAAACAAACAAATTCAAGCGCTACTGGGTGTATCCCTTTGAGGCGTGACATGAGTTTGTATTGAAAAAAAAAAATAATAATGGAAAGAAAAGAAAGTGGGGAAGAAAAGAGTTGGAAATGACAAGTACCCCTTTGAGGCATGCGCTACTGGGTGTTACCCTTTGAGACAATACTGCTACTGGGGAAGCCTGCTTTCTATGCTAGCCAATCAAAAAGGTAGCTTGTGTCAATTGCGTGGGATTGAGTTTGGTTTTGGTAGGCTTAGTTTCAGGGTGATGATACACTTGCACACTAGGCACCAGGATGGATTCAATGTCCTCATGCGTCGTGGGGTGAAAAGCTGATGTCTGGATGCCATTCTTTGGGATGATGTGTCCTGAAATGCATATAATGCCTGTGTACAGACTGATATTTGAGCTATTAGGTGGTTTTGGTTGATTCAATTGTGTACAGTTTATCCCCATGTATATATTGTGTTTTGCTACTTTTATTTTTCGACTTTTGTTTCTCTTTTCTTTGTTTTTCATTTTTGAGATTTTGTGGGTATATCTTCTGCAAACCCTCACGAGACCTTACTCGTCCACTTGGGGTAACCAAGGGGTTTAAAGGGCTTGTTGCATACGCTAAATGCAACCGTGATTCCTACGAAAGTGAGTTAGTTGTTTACTCTAGTTTTCTTTTATTTTACTCGAGGACGAGCAAAAGATAGGTGTGGGGGTGTGTTGAACGGTAAATTTACCTATTTTACGTGCCTCTTTCACCCACTTTTAGCTCGTATAATAACTTAATCTTTGGGGTTTTACCTTGTTTTATTTATGTTTTTGTAGGAAACAACTGCAAATCAAACAAGCGTCGCGGAAAGGGACGAAGATGGGACAAAACGGCGAAAAACAGCGAAAACCGACGAAAATCGGCAAAGTGGGGCAAAACCGGGGGAGACGGCCACCGTGCCAGCAATGTGGCACGGTCGTGCCACCCCCCCAGTTCGTCGGGCCTCGGTTTTTCTATTTAAGCTTCGTTCGGGCGTCTTCGCGAGGGAGTTCGTTCGGTCGTTGGGGGTCTTTGCTCTGGCGATTTTGTAGGATTAGTTTAGGTTAGATTTTAGTTAAGAAGGGAGATTAGTTTAGGATTGAAGATTGTAACATTGGATTCAACCTTTGGATTTCAAGTTCTTCATCAATTCAAGACTAAGTTTCATTCTCTTTTATCTCTCTAGTTTTTTATGTTCTTGTTAATTATGTTTTGTTGATTTTGATTCTTGTATTGGTTTTGGTCGATTTATGTGTTTAAATTTCATTGTTAATTTATGTTGTTTAGTTGTTTAGATTTGTTTTATTTCATTCCGTTTTGTTCTTCAAGTTTATGTTCTTGTTGGTTAATTTAGGTTTTCATGCGTTTTTCATGATTTGTTGGTAGATTGTGTTGCCTTGAATTGTGATTAGCCTCTTGATGGCTAATTGATCTTGTACTAGGCCTAACCATACCCAATCTATGCCTAGAACTTAGAGTTTTCCTTCACGCCCGCCAAGTGTTCGATGAAATGCCTGAGAGGGTTTTCATCCATATTTTTGGGCGATTGACTTATGCTGAGAGGTGAGGTCAATTTGCTAGTGTGGGAGAGGGAATGGCCGAGTTCGGGACACGAAAGTAGTATCTGAATCGAGCTAGGTCCGGGGTTGCTAGTTTTGTGGTCTAATTCGACTAACCTCACGAAAGTAGGTGATTACACGAATTAGACTAGCTCATGACCCTTGAGAGAGGGCTTGGGTGATCTTTGATGGTGCAACCGACCATCTCTTGTTCATAGCGTAGTTTGGGTGGGTTAGGACTCGTATTGATTAGTTGGTTCACTAATTGGTAAAATCACAATTCCAAGTCGCTTGTTTCTGTATTTGTAGCGTAGTTTAGTTCCCCTCCTTCACCGTTGATCACGCCTAGATTGAGACGCTCTAGTAAACTCTGGTAGTTGAAAACACAATTCCCTGCGGACGACACCCCAAGTACTCAACGATACACTTTGCACTTGGGATTTATAAATATTAAAACTCTGTTTTTCTTGCAACATCGACTTCTAAAAAATTGAGACAAGAAAGTTAAAAGGGAAAGAAAAAAGAGTAATGGTGGCTGCCTAGAGTGACAATCCCTAGTGATGACAAAACGGATAAAATGGCAAGGTGGTAACCCTCTACCATGTGGTGAGCCAAGTATTAGACACAGGGTCAAAAAGGATTATACTCAAGAAAGAGCTAGCTAGAATGGTTGATAAAATCGAGATGGAATTGCTAAGAAAGGATATGAAACCTTCATCCTTTGAACGGGTACAATTAAACTTGTATGTCTTCCAAAAAGTGACCTTATTAAACATATAATGCATGCAAAGAACAATGAGATGTCTTGTCAAGCTGAATTCAAGTCCTTCACTGAAGAAATTAAGTCCCTAGGGAAAAGAAAAGAAGCTTTGGAGATCAGAAAACCTTTCAATAAAACTTAAGGACTTTGAAAAGATATCAATGACTTAAATAGAAGTTACCTCAAATGAATAACACTCTCTCTATGATGCTTGCGAAAATTTCATAAAAAAGCTCTGCACTATTAAAAACGAGGATGAAAAATTGTAAAAGAAAACTGAAAGCATTTGAAAACTTTCTAAAAATTCTCTAAGGGATAAGAAAACTTAGAAACGTTGATTAGTTCTCAACATGTGTCCTTCGACGAACAAGGTCTTGGTTATGATCCATCAAATCAAAAAAGATTTGACAAAAAAGTATTTGTGAAGGAATGTACACAAGAAGACAACTAGGATAAACCTAAAGCTCCAAAAGCCGGTGAGCTCAAAAACTAGCAAATTCTCATAGAGATCAAAGGAACTTTGTCAAGGGAGAATAGCAGAATGTTGACCATTCTAGGAGATATCGAAGAGTTCTGAGTTATGATGGAATAAAACCACTCTAGGCATCATAGAGGATATTACGAAAACCCTAACTCTAAAAGTAGTTAAAGGAACTTCTCTTAGGTACTTAAGTTGATTCATGGACCCAAATCGATTCATTGAGATGAATTGGTCTCTAGTTCATTCCGCCATCCTTCCCAATGAATCATTAGGATTCATTTTCAATTGAATCTTCTGTATTCACGGATTCTATCATTCCCATCGCTTCTTGATTAATGGTTAGGTCTCCATTCTATAATAGAGCTCTTAATAAACTTTGTTCTTGAGCCAACCTTTTTAGTCTTTATTGGCTTAAGGCTCTTACTTCCTTCTTTTTTCTATGAATAGATTCATATCAGATAATTATGTGTGAATCTGTATTCATGCTTTACTACATTGTCTTTTATGATATGACCTTACATAGTGGAATCTTATATCATTTCTATTCTTTTTTTTCTTTCTTTCGCCTTTCCTTTTATTCGCATACCCTTCCTTTAATGTATCTTTTTCTTTTTGCTTTGACAACTCTTTCGATTTCTTGTTTATGCCCAAAAAAAAAATAAATTTAGTTGCTGTAATGATAGGACCAGAATATCATATCTTGACTACTTCTTTGGATCCAGATAATGTGATGTGATGAGTTGGCTACTAGTTCTATAGTCATTAGTTAATATTTCATACTATGGGCTCTTACCTTTTTTTTGGTCTTAATTCTAACAAAAACCAACGAGTCACACACTAAGCATAGCAATTCTATCAAAAGGTTAATCGACTTTTATTCAACCTTATAGAATTTAAAATGAGAATTGTTTTGATGGAAATTTGATGGAAAAAAGGTTGTCATTCTGTGTTCTATCGTTAAATCAAAACAGAAAGACAAGTCAAGTAAAGGCTTATTATTTCTCGTCTATAAATATCCAAATTTTGATACACAATATCTCATAGATAGTTCGAATCGTACAGGTGCAATAATGAATTTTTGCGCGAATGGTTTGTAGGGGAACCCTACACTCTCTTATCCAGTCAACATGTGCAATGTCTTTTCCACCTAGACGGCCTGTGATTTGTATTTTAATTCCTTTTGTCTCAGTTTGTTCAGCTAATTCAATAGCATTTTTATTGCTTTTCGAAAGGGTTTCCTATTTCTTAATTGCACGGTTATAAATTCTGCAAGAAGATTTGGATGTCTATAAGGTTTTGCAATTCTTGTAATAGTAATGTTGAGTTTTCGATTCACACAATTCAATTCTTTTTGTAGATTTCTTTTGAGGTCTTTGATTCCTCATGATCTCTTTTCTATTAATAACTTAGGAAATTCCATATGGATGATAACCTGTATCAGATCGATTCTTTTTCGAATTTCGATTTGTGCAATTCCTTCGACACCTGAGGATGTTCTGTCTTTTTTTGTATATAATTTTTTTGTACATAATTTTTTATAAAATTCTATATTTTTCGATCTTCTTGTAGACTTTCAGAATAATTTTTTGGTTGTGCTTTGTACATAATTTTTTATAAAATTTCGTCTTTTTTGATCTTCTTGTAGACCTTTAGATTAACTTTTTGGTTGTGCAAGCCAAAGGAAATAATGATCTTGGGTTGTACCAAGTCTGAAACCAAGTGGGTTTATTTTTCGTGCCATATTAGTAAATCTTTAGCTCCCCTTTTATTATTAGTGTAAATATTATGTCGTCTAACAGTTTGGGATTTGTAAACTTCATAGCATACCGAATTTGTTGTGCATCTTTTTTTGAAAGAGGAAATATATCATTTCCCAATTGTACCAAGAATAATGGCTTTTGCAATACAATTGTTATGTGACAAGCAGGTCTTTTTATAATAGAATTACGTCCTTGAACTTGGGGTTTTAATTTTTTTCTCTTAGTTCCTTTGTTAACTTCGACTTTACTAATCATTAACTCTGTTGTGTCGAAACCCCTATTGTGCTCAGCATTTGCTCTTGCAGCATCAATCAAATTAAAGATGGAATAGCATGCTCTATAGGGCATGAATGTTAATATCATAAGTGCTTCTTTATCGGAACATACCCATGGATCTGATTAATTACTGTTTGTGCTTTGTGAGCAAACATTAGTATATATCAACCTAAAGCATATGTTCCCCTTATTTTCTTCATAATACGTAATCTCTCGTATTCTTCCCTTGACTTTTTTAAGATTCCCATTCGAGTTTACCTCTTATTAATGAACAATAAATATCTGTATTTATTGTATAAAATAAATTTAATGGTTAACAGTGATGAGATTTTTTATCCTTTTTCTTGAGATTTTTTATCCCTTTTTTGAGATTTTTATCTTTTTTTCGTGTTCTTGGAAATTAAAAGTCGGTACAAATTCTCCCAATTTATGACCTGTCATATGAGCCGTTATGTAAATGGGTAAGTTTCCTTTCTATTATGGATAGCAATTGTGTGGCCAATCATTATAAGTATAATAGTGGATGCCCTAGACCAAGTTACAACTATTTCCTTTTTCGTCTTTGTGTCAAGCTTATCAATTTTTCTTAATAAATGATTCACTACAAAAAGATTTTTATTTAGTGAACATGTCATAGTTAATTACTCCTTTTTTTTTTTTTTTTGTAACTGTAAAGATAAAGAAACAAATTCCATTTTCTTTCCTATTTACTTCTATTTTCTTTCCGATTTACTACGTCGACGAATAATCAAATTATCACTATATTTATTCCTTTTTCTACTTCTTCTTCCAAGTGTAGGATAACCCCAAGGGGTTGTGACGTTTTTTCTTCCAATTGGGGCCCTCCCTTCATCACCCCCATGGGGATGGTCTACAGGGTTCATAACTACTCCTCCTACTACAGGACACTTACTTAACCAATGCTTGAATTCAGCTCTACCCAAACTTTTATGCTTAACTCCAATATTCCCCACTTGTCCGACTATTGTTGAGCAGTTTTTTGATATAAAACGGACCTCCCCAGAAGGTAATTTTAATGTAGCCAATTTTTCCTCTTTTGCAATCAGTTTTGCTACAAAACCCGCTGCTCTAGCTAATTGTCCACCCTTTCCTAGTGTCATTTCTATGTTATGTATGGCTATGCCTAAGGGCATATTGGTCAAAGGTAGGGCATTCCCCGTTTTTATAGGCCCTTTTGCTCCAGAAAAAATGGTATCTCCAATTATAGCCCTCTGGGATGTAAAATATATCTCTTTTCACCACCCCCTAGTGTATGAGACAAATGTATGCATTTCAATTAGGATCGTATTCTATCGTTACGATTCTATCATATATGTCTTTTTCATTCCGTTAAAAATCTATTTTACGGTATAGATGCTTATGACCTCCCCCTTTATGCCCTGTGGTAAGGATTCCTCTGGCATTACGACCTTTACCACAATGACGCTATCGATGGATCAAATTATTTCGTGGATTGGATTTTGCTTGATTGTCTACAGCTCCCTTGTGTGTGCTCCGGGTAGAAGTTTTGTATAAATGTATGATCATGTTATTAAGTATTTTGATTTCAGTTGCTTTTCTTTATAACTTTTCTTCTGTCTAATTTCTAATGAGGTGGAATAGAATAACCCCATTGAATCGTAATGATTAATGCCTTGTATGTCCCATAATAGGTCCCATTCTTTTACCCTTTCTCGGGAGTTGATGACTATTCATAGCTATTACCATGACACCAAAGAAGAGTTTGACCCAATGCTTTATTTTCGCCTAGTGGATCCTGATTCGACATTGTTGCAATTTTTTATTTTTCCGCCTTTGTGTTAATATTTGATTCCATTCATAAATAGATTTTCTTCCCTATGAGTTCAAGTCGCAATAAGAATGCTAGTTCTTACTATTCCTATAATTACATATGAAAATGAAATATATAAATAACATATATGAATATATCACACCAATTCCTGATGAGATTTTATTGATACAAAGCCAATTCCAATAGACTTATTGGAGGGTCCCATTGGCGTGCATCCAGTAGGAATTGAACCTTCGAATTTGCCAATTATGAGTTGGGTGCTTTAACCATTCAGTCATGGATGCTTAGCGGGGATCCTCATACGTGGTGAATAACCATGTTCCAATTGAAATGAAATCTTTAGGATAAATCAATAAATACAATTTAGGAGGAATAAAATCAAAGGAATATAATTCTATCAGACCAATCAGAAGGACCTGAATTCAAATTATGGATTTTTGAATGGAGAGATATATTAAGAGAGATCAAGAATTCTCACTATGATCCATGGACCCAAATCAATTCATTGGGATCCTTAATTCACATTATTGTTCACCAAGAATGTTTTCTAAAACTCTTTGACCCCCGAATTTGGAGTATCCTACTTTCACACAATATCAAGGGTGCAGTACTCTTTTTTGTAGTAGTGTTCCTTATATGTAGAATTCATAATCAAAATATGGTTGAAATAAAAAAATCTCTATTTGAGAGGTCTCTATTAGGGAAGGCTAACTTCAGAGAAAGTTACAACAACTAGCATAGAGGATATCATGGTCACTCTAACTCTAATGTTAGACTAAGGTTGTATGGACATTTTAAAAGTATTGATGGCTACTATGCCTATAAAAAGACAAAGCAGCCTGCATATTCCCTATGATAGAAGAGAAGAAAAACAAACTTAAGTACCCAAGAGAAGCAAATATTTTAATATGCTCTCTGATTGAGCACCTAACCTTGAGTCAAAGGTTGTAGAAAGGTTTAATTTTTGCTATACAAGGGTCCTTAAAAATAGAAGATGACCTCAAGTGTGTGGACAGTAAATGCTCTGAGCACATGGCCAGCACTCTTTGTAAATATCCAAATGAAAAATGAAGGAGAAGATACATTTGGAGACAAAAGCAAAAGGCAAATCATTAGTTGTGGTAAAATTGTAAAAATCTCTCTACTCCTCTTGATAATGTGCATTTAGTTGAAGGACTAAACTTTCATTTGCTAAGTTTGTCCTAAATGTGTGACAAATGGAATAATGTTATATTCACATTATCAAAATGCAATATTCTCAACTCTAACACTAGAAAAGTCGCACCCTCGAGATCTAAAATTGGTGATACATATGTAATGTACTTAGATGAAGTCAAAGAAAAGACTTTTGCATGCCTTAAAGTACGCCATGATGAATATTGGCTTTGGTATATAAAATTAGGTCATGCAAACATGAACACCAACAGATCCAATGAATTGTTGCATATGAAGTTGCGTGGCCCTATTAGAATTCGAAGTCTTGGTTGAGAGAAGTATGTTTCTGCTATCATTAATGAGTGTCCCAGCTATACATGGACTTTGGTCCAAAACACAAAGCGGAAACCTTTACGGAGTTTGTTAGACTAGTCAAATAGGTGTAACTATCAAAGGGCTTGCTGGTCGCGACTACTAGAAATGATCATGGAAGTAAGTTTGATTAGAAATATTTCATTGATTATTGTAAGAAACATGGTATAATCCACAACTTTTGAGCTCTAAGAACTCCATAACAAAACGGAGCGGTTAAAAGGAACTATAGAACCCTGGAAGATATATTAAGAACTTTAATCTATGATAATGATCTTCCAAAATCTTTATGGCTTGAGGTAATGAGCACGTCGAACTATATTCTTAAGAGGTGCTTGATTAGACCAATTCTCAAGCAAATGCGTTATGAGCTTTCCAAGGCGAAAACGCCAAATGTGTCTTATTTCAAAGCTTTTGGCAGCAAATGTTACATCCATGATAATTATAAGAACAACCTTAACAAATTTGATGCCAAGAGTATGGTAGGTATATTTATAGATGCTCATCCCATAGCAAAGTTTATAGAATTTACAACAAAAATACAGAAATCATTGAAGAAAGTACTCATGTGGTTTTTAATGAAAATAATAATGGTTGTATCAGCTTATCTTCCTTGTAAGATTTTCTATTAGATAGGATTGGTGAAGATGATGATGAAGAAGGAGCTCAACCTCTAAATCAAAAGGATTTCGATCAAAGTCGAGCTTGAAAGGAGGATTAGGTTGTCAAAGACTATGATCCTCTAGTTACTCTGAGAGAATAGTTACAGTATCTAATGAGAGGATTCAACTATCCGTTTGCTCACTCTATTGAAAATGTAATGTATAATATTCACAATGGCATACGAACTCGCTTAGCTCCCAAGAATTTATGTGCATTCTATTCATTTGTATCACTCATTAAGCCGAAGAGTCGCTCAGAGGCTCTAAAGGACCTTGACTAGACCAAAGCCATGCATGAAGAGCTAAATTAGTAGACGAGAAACAAAATTTAGATCTTGCCACTAAACCAAAGAACCCCCTATTATAGAAACTGAATGGGTATTAAGAACAAACTTAATGAAGAAGGAATGGTTCTTAGAAATAGAGTTAGACTTGCAGTAATCTATACAATATTGAAGAAGGAATAAATTAGGATGAGACATTTGCTCCTAGACTTAAACCCATTAAACTCATCCCATTTACATCCTTTACAAATATTAAATTGCATCGAATGGATGCAAAATGTCTTTTCCTAAATGGATAGTTGCTAGAAAAGGTACATGTTGAGCAACTTCATAGCTTTGAGAACTTAGAGGACCCTAATCATGTATACAAAATTTATCAAGCGATGTATAGACTTAAACAGGCTCCTAGAGCTTTACACGAAAGATTAAGCAAGTTCTTGCCTGATTATGGTTTCAAAAGAAATAAGATTGACAATATGTTGTTCACAAAGTCCAAAGGTAATGAATTCTTATTTCCATAATTTTATGTTGATGGCATTGTATTTGGGGCTACTAATTATGATATGTGCAAGAGATTCCATGATCTAATGAGCGAGGAATTTAAAATTCTTCTTGTGAGAGAATTTAACTTCTTTCTTGGTTGCAAATAAAATAATGCTATGAAGGAATCTTCATCAATCTGCCCAACTACATCAAGGAACCACCAAAAAGTTCAACATGTCAAGTTGCAAGTCTACTAAAACTCCTATATCAACTAAATACAATCTTGATAAAGATCAAAATGAAAAAGTTGTATCGGAGAAGATGTGGAGCGGCATGACTGAATCTCTATTGTATCTACAAGATATAAAACAATCATTATGTTCAATGTCCACCTCTATGACAGATTTTAGTCTACACCCAAGGCATCACACCACAATGCTATCAAAAAAATTCTCAGGTGTTTATACATGACTCTAAATTAAGCTTGGTCTCTGGTATCTAAAAGGTGAAAACTTTGAGCGTGCGAGATGCTCAGCTGTTGACTATGCTACACAGAAGGAGTATAGAAAGATTACCTCAAAATCTTGCTAATTCCTTACTCAATCCTATATATCATGGTAATCAGAGAAACAGAACTCAGTAGCCTTGTCAACAATAAAAGCAGAGTACATTGCAACAAGTGCATGTTGTGCCTAATTCTTATGGATGACTCAACGACCTTAGTTAAACTGCAGAGATGTACCACTCAAATATGATAACATGAGTGCCATCAATATAACTAAAATCCAGTTCAACGCTTAAGAATGAAGCACGTTGAGGTAAGGTATCACTTCATTAGAGCTCTCTCGAATTTAAGCCTATAGAAAAATAATTAGCTAAAATTTTTTTCCATGTCATTGAATAAAAACAATTCAACCCTATCAGAAGAGAGATTGGAATGTTAGAGCTTGATGTCTAGATTGAGGGGAGCCTTTCCCTGTAAACTAACAAGTTTACTGAGCGAAATGTAGGGATAACATTTTAAGCTAGATGATAATTAGAGATATACCATAGACTCTAATAAGAACGTCCGTGGAACAGTTTCAATGACATATATCAATTTGCTATTCTTTGGGAAACTAGTAAAGCATAACAATTTGAGCTTTTTAAGTCATGCTCTAGTCAACTAATGACTATTAGTTACAGTAAGCTTTCGAAAGAACTCTTTGAGATTTGAATTTCAATGTTTTGTATTCAACTTTTTTCAAAACTAGATCAAATTAGGCGGCTCTAAAATGATAAGTATTTACCACTTATAATCAGTATATAGTTATTGCGTGCCCTCTTATTGGCTTATCTTGGCAATTACCTCAGTCAACCATCTTTATATCTACTCCATACTCGATTTCCTTATCTCTTTTTCTCTCTCCTTGGTATCTCTTATTTTCTTTGAAAATTTCCTTTAACCCTAACTCTAACCTAGGGATGGGAGTATTACTCGAACCTGAAAAAACAAATCAAAACCCCACCCCATTCAGCAGCCGAATGGGTAATAAAATGGGTTTCAAGTGGGTATGGGTATGGGTATAAGTGTTGTGTTTAAAAATGGGTATAGATTCTTAAAACTCGTACCCAATTGTGCACCTAATTTGCTAGTAAAAGGCGGCCAAAATATGGTAAAATCCAAAAATAATTATTAGGTATGAAATTCTAATTGTATAGTGTTTATTTATGTAGAAATAAAAATTAATCTTTTTACAATTTTAACTTCCGTGAGTTTATTTTGGACATGAATTTTAGTAGCGTCATTTGAAATTACTAACCAACTATAGCGTGCATGTAAATATGAATTGAATATGGGTGGCATTTTACATACTTTATATATACCTGAATAAAACCTATAAGCCCGAAATCCCTGATGGGTATTGGTATGTGTATAGGTATGGGTATGGATATGGGTATGATTTTTGAAAATAGGTACGGGTGCGGGTATGGCTCAACCCGCCCCAAACAAGGCCCATGCCCATCCTACTGTGACCGTCTACTATCTCTCCTTCTCTACTCAAGTCTATGATTGCATACCTTCTCATCATGAGTAAGAAATAGAGAGCTGCCAAAATCCTGCTTCTAGGAAAGGTACAAATCCTATCTCATAGAGAGAATGAGGTGCAAAAGTTGGTCAAAATGTATTACCTAATTGTAGATCTGATTAAAGGGAAATCGCAATCTCTATTTGGATCTCACACCAGAGACAAAAAAGATGGAGGGGAGGAAAACTTTGTATCTATTCCCATGAAATGCACTATGACCTAGTTTATCAAATCTAGAAAAGATAAATGTCTATCCTTTAGTAACTAAAGTCTAGTACCATATGAAAATGTTAACATCGAGTTCTTCAAGTAAAGTGGGTTGGCTTTTAGTCTAAACTAGAGTCTTCGGGGTGTAAGACCATATTTTCACTTGGGGATGAGGTCTACCCTAAGTATGCCCTAATGTTCTATGTCAATTTTAAAAAGAAAATCTTTAAGGAAGGTGCCTATTACTAATCTGTTGTTTAAGGGGTCAAGATAAAAATAATTATTGATAAATTGTGAGAGTGGTTTGCAATAAATCAACACAAAATATCAAGTTTGTATCCACACTCTAAGTCAGAAGCTTCCACTAAGGTCCTTGATAAGTACAGTTGAGTCAAAAAGAAGGAACGTTGTTTATCCTACACTAGTTTTCACACAAGGCTACAATGTTAGAGTATATAGTTGTGAGAACTCTTCTTCTCCTGCAAATTCTCAAGAGAGAACTCAAATGACCAAGTCCTAGCTCTCTTGTATCAAATCTTGGGAGCCATATAATGTGACTTTGCCACATTGATTCTATCTTATATGTAAAGCATCAATCTTGCATGTAAAGAATCACTACTAACACCCACAAATGAACCAACCTTTTCTCTATTCCATTCTCCTCACATTACTCTTCAAATTCAATGTCTCTCTAACTGAAAAGGAGTGCATTAAGGAGCCTGTCAACCGTCATGGATGAAACCACTCTTATCAACCTGAAATTCAAGAGGATTGACAACAAGTGGGTACATCCTGATCATTTATCCAATAAGGGCAAGAGTGATAGGTCTTTAGGTAAGACATCAGAGTATAGGATTGACTGGCAGCAAGGCATCAAACATCTTGATTGGTCTTTTTTAAAGTGAAATATCAAGGCTCTTTGTAAGTTGGAATTAGAAGAGTCATGCTAAGCAGTGTCTTCTCTTTAAGCTTATATTGCAGAATTGGAAGAAAATGTAAAGGTATTTATTGCTACATATGAAGCTGAATCTGGAGGAGGCTCGAACAATTTCTACAAGGGAAATGAAGGAAATTAGAATAGAGGGAACGGGAGGGCATGAGAAGCCTTATCAAGGACTCTAATAGTAAACTATCTGAAGCCATCAAAGGACACCTACAGCTGCTTAGGATACCCTTGCCAGCATTCTTGCTTCAAGCCCTACTAAGTTGCCTTTACTCCTACACCCTTAGCCCTCAAGAAGTCATCTTACCACTTCCATTGTCTCTGTCTAAAACTCTCCCCTCCATTCTAGTAAATGGTTCCATTTAGACTAGTGTCTCTAGCATGTGATGCTCTCATCAATTCATTACTTTATATTTGTTACTTGTTTGTTATAGTGTTGTTGGGCCTACATGCCCTTTTAATTGTTTGAAGTGGTTTTGGATGTTAGATGATGGTTTTCTTTCAAGTACTCAGCTTGTCCCTATACCTAAGAGTATATACTCTCAAATCCATGTGGCAAAACAATTACAAGGTGGCAAGCAATAAAATAAAAAAAAAGAAAAAAGCATAATTACATAACCAACCGAGGGAAGCACAATATTTAAAGAAAACTGCTTGCATTCAACCTCTCTATGCCCTCTCTTCCTTGCATATTCTACAGCGCTCTCTCTCTCTCTCTCTCTCTCTCTCTCTCTCTCTCTCAATTCCTGCACAAAGCAACAATGATTCATGTCTTGTCCTCTGTAAATCTTCTTTGATGCTGTTGCTCTTCACCCCTCTTAAGGAAGCTTGTGAGGGTTGGGGTTGGATTGACTGAAGCGCGAAAAAGGACTAGTTGTGGTGACAACAGTTGGTGGAAGTGTGGAATCATCCTCATTTTGCTTGTTTCTAGCAAGTCCAGCGTCCTCACCATGCATCCATCAATTTGGTCTGCGTATTCTATCAGTACTCTTCTTGCTCTTCTTCTCTGCAAAGATACAATTACTTTGCCGTAAATTTTAGTCACTGCCATTTTTATGATAATAATGTTCACTTACTAACAATCGTTTGACTTAACAAGCCATAAGCATAATAAAATTACACAGGCATTGATTATGATAAGAGCGTTCACTCACTGCCAATTGCATCATGAAATATTTGATTAACTAAGCATGATATGATGTATCGGCTCACTTACTCCATGAGTTTTGTTCACTTACTCCATGAGTTTTGTTCACTCAAATCTTAAAATTGTTGACCAACTCAAGAATCAATTTACGAAGTCAATTAGAGGCTGCGACTTATTAGTGTTGAGTTCTAAAATACTAGATTATTATTCATTGCTTTTATTGGAGTATGGCAATTTTTTGTGGCACTTCTCTGTTTTTTTTTTAAAAAAACTTGAATAAAGCCCTTGACAGTTCCAAAAATACTCTTTGATATTGGTTAACTGAACCTAAACAAGCTAAACTATTTGTTTAAAGGTTTTATGTATGTTGGGTGGATGTCTTCATGTTGTTCACTAATATTGGACTCTTTGATTATTCGATGTCTTAATGTTGCTCACTTCTTTGATCGACCCCCCCGAAATAAAAACTTATTCTATTGCTACTAACATTTAACTAGTCTAGTTTTTATTCCCCCAAACGAAACCTAATATACTTTCAATAATCTACAAGAAAACTACATTAGGATGCTAGGTTCAAAGTACGTTGCTAACACATCATCTTTCCCACCCTGCCGTGCAAGCTCCAAGGATGTCCCAATACCTGCAACAAGAACAAGAGAAAGATTGCGACCCATATTGTCCATCAAAAGCAGCTATTTTGGGTGCATTTATGTACGCAACAAGTCATTTGGCTTACATATATATAATGTTTGTTCAATATCTACTCTAATGTAGTTCATTGTGCCACTACAAATTGTTCACTATAGTAATTGTTTCCGTCTACAACTTTTACTCAACTAATCCACGTAAAAAATATGTGGACAACTTGTCATTAGAATTAGGGAGGGGGAAAAAAAAGTGGGGATCGTTTATTATAGTACTTATATTCCACAGTGGGTGTAACTTATCTCAACTAGTAAAGTTTGTGAGAATTGTTATTAAAGACTTTGGTTCTAATTTCACCTACATCAGTCTGTGCTTTATTCGCTCCAAAAGGAAGTATTTATTTGCAACTCCTCATCATCAATTTGTTTTTAAAAAACATGTGAAATATATTGTGTGTAATGTTCATTTCTGAAACATTCTTCTTCAATAAATATTCCAAAATTTTGATACTAAAATTGCAAGCTATATACTTAAAACTCCATAATCATATTCACCGATATAATTATGTTTATTCACCATTTCTACTAGACATTAATCACAATATACTTCTAATTCTTCCCTTCATTTAAAAATTTCATTCGTGTAAATTAGTTAAGCCTCTATTTAAAAAATGGGTAGAGAACATAGAAATTTAATGTAATAACACTACCAAAAATCATCAAATTTTTTACTATAATTTCCCACAAAAAATGGGAAAGTGTCATTTCTCACTCAATAATTCCTATTTCCCACTGAAGTTACAATGGAAATTTTGATGATTTTTGGTAGTATAATATCCTAATCCATGTACAAAATTATCATCTAAACAAAAACACAAAATTGGATCTCAATACACGTAAATGCTGCTTGTATGAAAAATGAGCCCTAGCAATTTGAGTGCATTCTTCTTTTGCCCAAAACTGGTTCAGAAAAAAGAGGTGGAAACCCTTAACTGATCTCCTAATGAGCAAAACCAATGACAACCATCAATCCCTTAATAAACAAACTTCAAATTTTCCCAATGAACAGGTGTTAGTGTTCTAATGAACAGATCAGTATACTTCTCAGGACTTGGTCACAAATTAAGCTCCACTTTTAGGGCATGTGAACAATCTTTAGTAAAAGTTCCACTCACATATCTTTTGTCATCATCAATCTCAATCTCCATACGTTCTTATTAAACAAATACTTTATGAGGAGTTTAATTTACAATGAACAACCTACAGTCAAGTAATGAACAAATTGTATATTCTGCAATCAACAACCTTTAGCCATCTTATGAAAAAAAATAGAGTGATATTGAACAACCTTTAGTCATCTTATGAACAAACTGAATATTGTAACATGAACACCATTGAGATTATGAAAAACTTGACTTTGTTAGTAAGCAACCTTAAGTGATCTATTTTTTAAGACTAATGAACAAAATGAATACTTCAATATTCTACCTAGATTTATGATGATTTTAGTCATGATCAAATGATAATTGATAAATTAATCACATGAACTAAACGAAAGAAAATCAGTAATCATGATGAACAAACAGAATGAAAGAACTGAATAATGACAAATACTTTAATATTGCACAAATGCTAGCCAATTGGAAACAACAGACGAGAGATACTGAGCATTGGAACTAATTGGTCATAATCATGGAGAGAAGAAAGAATGATTTCTTTAACAAATCATTAAACTCCAAACGTGATTCTAATTTTTTAAAATATATTAAAAACAAAATTGAGATAATTACACGATTAGCGGTTTGAATGCATATGGCATGTTTAATTTTTTTGCCCTTAATTTTCAAATTCAGTAATTTCTTTGATATGTTGTCTGGCTTGGCAGTTTCTAACTGAGTTGTCAATGACATGGACTTGAGAGTATAAACTCCCAGGAGTATGTAATAAATTGCAGTCCCTACGCCTCTATGCCATTAACAAATCTTTTGTATTGGTGTGCTCAAAGCCCCTGATATAGTTGCGTTGGTGTTACATACAGTAATTTTCTCTCCCTCAGTGAAATTAAGTTGGTTTTCTTTTAGTTTCAATCAATGATTTTCTAACATTGTGCCTAAACATTTCTTGATTTATTTTTGCTAAAAGTCGAAGGGCAGAAATAGGTGTGATTATGAAATAGGTACACAAGATAGAAATTCGACTAGTCATTGAGTTGACTTAGGTTGATCATCAAGGAAATCCATCATAGTGTCCTTTAGAGACACTGAGAGTTTGCGTTCTCTTACTCACTCTACTCTATTTTTCCCTCATTTATATTTCGATAAGATTGATTGGGTTTTATCAAAAAGGGGGAGAGGATTCTTACAACGTATGCTAGAGTTTCTGAAGGAAGTCTAGCCTATTTGATATATAGGAGGGAAATAATCAATAGGCTCACTTAGTAGTTTTGATGAAAGTGAAAAAAACTAAATGTTAGAGTCTAGTCAAAGTCCACCTATGCGAATGAAATGTCACAGAGACAAATCAAACAGTCAGAGCTATATATTCACTAGAGTGGATCATATGTAAACTCAAGTTAACATCCTCAGAGTGAACTATGTAAGTCAATCTCATTCAAACATAGATATATGTTGTATATTGTCTAAAATATTTATAATTGAAGTTGTTTATTTTATGCTGAATTTATGGCACTTTGGACTTCATTGAATATCACTTTGTGCGTCATTCTCTTAGAGAAAAATACTCGCTAACATATGAATATTAATATGGATCTCATTGTGGATGTCATTTATTAAAGAAAAAATAAATTTTATTTAATCTTATTCTTATCACAATTATTGAGATTATTCAAATAATAATTTTTTATTATATTCACATAAGATAATACATTAAGTCGAAGGGAGAAATTCCACCAAAAGCCGCCAAACAAGTTAAAATTCAAAAGTTCCCTAAAATGGCTAGTTGTTGATTTCAATCATCAAACTCTGCAATACACATTTCTATCACACTCCCTAATTAAGTTGTTCCTGGTGCAATTAGCAAGACAATTAAGGGGTAATGATTGTTTCAATTATAATCTTCATAAGAGATAAGATATCAAGATCATTCCTTTGAAGTAAAGGCTGATTAAATTCGAAACAAAGGGATTTACCAACAAGGGAAAGACTCTGACTCCTGAAACAACTATAAAAGTCCATGTGCATATCTACATCTCAAGATCAAAGGTTGAGATTAGATGAGGCAATGAAGCACCTACGGCAATTTCACTTACATCCTATGGTTCAAAAGCTACAATGAATATTTATAGATAGAAGAACCTTATGGAGATTAAGGATGACAACACTTGAGCAAAGAAAAGACTATATCGTCTTATAGGTTATAACCATTGTATTCATCTTATACAGTAGAGTTCTCTGTATCACTAGTGTGGCTATTACAGGCGTGGCAAGAATCAATAGAATAACTACTTCTATATTAAGAGTATTGCTCTGTTAAAAGTGGGTGCACTCTAGCTGTTGGCTTCTTAGAGTGACTTGAGAAAACTCTATCTTTTAGGAAGGAGAAAAGGTGCTCTTGTTATTTCTCATGTGAGCTATTATAGAGTGCCTAGGGAAAACTCTATAGCTAATGAGAAGCAATGCGGCTCTTGTTAACCATTGTGCTTCTAATAGTTAGGGAACTCTAAGAGTTGGACTCGTCAGAGTTACTTGGGATAATTCAGATTGTAGGCAAGGTGTCAGAGGATACTATACTTCCCAAATTGTCTTAGTAAGATAGTGAACTAATTTACTCCTAAGATTAAGGCAGGCCTTAGCTAATAACTTAACCAAAGTTGATTTGGATGAACCTCGTGAAAAAATCTTGTGCCTCTGATCTCCTTACCTTCTGCTCTTAATTATTATATTTTGAGTTTTGCTTGCTTTTATTAGATTAAAGCCTCTATCAAACTAACTGATATTGATCTAACTTAAAACTCTATTCTCAATATCTATTGTTTGCTATCTTTGCAAATAATTTTCAAAGTATTTTATTTGTCACTCTATTTTAACGTCCCTCTAGGGTAACTTGCCTTCTTTTTTGGGACCAACAAGTGTAAAAGCAAGACTAGAGAGAAAATTAACACATTTTATATGTAACGAAACTAGAAAACTTGAGCATGAAAATCATGGAAGACAAGAAAAGTAGAAAGAGAGAAATTAAATAAAGGAGGGAAGAAATAAAGCAAGCCAACAAACATGAAAATTTGGATTAACTAAACTTACGTGCAATGTGACAAAAAGATATCAGAGATAATAACGTAAACCTAAGTCAAAATTTATGCATCTTAATTACCTTATGTTATATATGTTATTTTATCTAATTTTCTTTATTTTAACCATTTTTTAGGTTAATGATTAATAAAATGAAGAGGAGAAGAAAAAACATCAAAACACGGGTTTTATTTAGTAAAGGACTTTACATTTGGATTTATCAAGTCTGTCTAAAAATAATGAGATTTACGAAAAGTATTCTTTTTCATAACGAGTTATTTGAAGACTATGATCATAAGATTGTGAGTCCTACTTGGAGAAAAAATAGAAGACTTGGAAGAGATGAAACCTTGTGAAACCCTAATTGAATTATTTTTGCTATAAAATCACCACGACACCTCTATCATCTCCTAATTACCATGCCCCTGCCTTCACCTCATCATCATTCACCATTTGCAGTTCATCTTCATCTTCATGCTTAATCCTCCAATGCTAGTTATCATCATCTTTTCATCAACATCATTAGCCACCAATGTCCTCCCAGCACAAATATCATCATCATCATTCTCACATTATTAGTTAAAGTATTTTTGTTTTGCTTAATCACTTTAGATTTATATTTTTTTAGACGAATTATTTAGATAATTTATATGTTTCAATTTATAATGAGTCAGTAATTATTTATACTTAACATAATCTATTTGAAACCATGCTAAATCAATTATTTTGAAACAAGTTTTGTGCTTTATTATCTAATTAATTTTTATTCCATGATTCTATAATGGTTTGTTTTTGTTGTTCATGATACTTAAGCTAGATTGAATAAAATGTATGTTAATTAGTTTAACATGAATTTATATGATAGTTTAAAGGGCTTAAGTACGTAAAAACTTTAGTCTTTTGAGCACCAAGATTACCCTAATTGATCATGGATGGTTTAAACATGTCTCTTTTAATTAAGAAATCGATATAAATCTTTGTTAAATTAATTTGCTAGTAAATTGGTTACGAGGCATTAAAAGATGTTTTTCTAATGCTTAATGCTCTAGTTTGATTAAATTCTTGCACTGGCGTTAGGGTTATCAAAACTAGTAGGATTTATATTAGAGTTGGACCTAAATAAACTATAATCTAAAAAAATGGGGAAGATCTGCTAGTGGATGTCTTCTACTGTCTAACTCACAAAAAAGTCAATTTGTGTATTGATGATAAATGTTAATTCGCATGGATATGCTAAGTGTTTTTCTTAAAATTGCTATTTTTGACAATTATTTGTTTGATTTCTAGTTGATTTATTTCATTTAGGGGATGATGAGACCTTAAATGGTATAACCATTTAAACAAAAGGATAAACTTATCAGAGTACTTAGAGAACATAGTGAAGCTTTAGGGTTGACTTTAGTAGACCTTAAAGGACTTAGCCCCACATTATGATCACATAAAATCACATTAGAATCAGATGTTAAGCCTAAGAGAGGCCCTCAGTGAAGACTGGATCCACCTATGAGGGGGTATTTCAAAAAAGAATTCTGAAGTGGTTAGAAACTAGAGTGATATGATGGATTATTCCCATCCATGTGGTTCCTAAAGGGGGGGAATGGTAATTCAGAACAAGGAAGGTGAGGCAGTACTTACTAGAGTTTAGAGTGATTAGAAAGTGTAAATTGACTATAAAAAGCTAAACAAGGCCACAAAGGAAAAATCATTTTCACCCTTCATATATTACATGCTAGAGAGATTAGCTAGGAGCACATTATTGCTTTTTGAGATAGATATTTAATTTATATTCAAGTCCCTATAGCTCCTGAGAATAAGGAAAGGACCACTTTTACCTATCCTTTTTGCATCTACGCTTGTAAAAGGATGTCATTTTGTTTATGTAACACTCTTACTATATATCAAAGATGCATGATGAGTATTTTCTCTAATTTTATCACCAAAGCTATGGAAGTGTTCATGGATGATTTTACTATACATGTTAATTCATTTGATAAGTGCTTACATCATCTTGCTTTAGTGCACAATCATTGCATTGGCACCAATTTGGTGGCTTAATTTTGAAACGTGTCATTTCAGTGTAGAGCATGGGGTAGTACTAGGCTATATAGTGTCATCTAAGAGATTAGAGGTTAGCAAGGCCAAATTGGACATATTCAATCTTTTTTTTTTTTTTGGGTCACATAAGGTAAGATGCATTATTAATACTAAAAAACATGTACATTAGTTTAATGACCCAGGCATACCCAAGTCAATAACATTATGACTCATACTTAATTACAACCCTCTTGATCTACTCATAAACATTCTCCTACATTCTATTCTTATAGCAAATATATCTCTATGCAATTGTTGGTATAGTCTCCTATTTCTCTCAATCCAGTAATTATATACAATTATGGCCACCAATACATAGCTATTTTACTTCCACTTCCAGCTCCCTCGAATTTGGAATAGCCAATCTTGCCATTTCATTCCCTCTTCTAACCATGTTTTCATATGCAACATTTTAGCAAACACATCCTTACATACTATTGAGATGAACTGACATCTGAAGAATAAGTGCTCGTGGCTTTCATATTCTTTTTAGCATAATCTACATTCAGGTAAGCAATCCATTCCCATCCTTAACATCCTATCACATGTAAGTAGCCTATTATGGAATTGAAGCAAAAAAATGAAAGAACATTTGTAGATTTTTAAAGGGTGCCATACTATTTTACACCAGGTTAGCTTAGTGCCCTCATTCCGCGTAACTTATATCCCTATTTTGTGTTTTACCCATTGACTTCTGACAAACCCCACTTGGTTTATATCTCCTCTCTTCTGTGCATTAGCTTCCTCCAATACCAGCTGCATTGTGCTATGGGTTGGTATTGCCAGACTGTTATTCCCTTGAGATAGTAATGTTACACTCATTTTATCTAAAGAAAGTCCTCCTTTGTTGTAATCTACCATAAGAGCTTTGCTACCGTGGCTTTGTCCCAGCTCATAATGTCTTTAATGCCCTTCCCTTCTTTGATTTAGGTAGGCATAAAGTTTCATAGCTAACAAGGCAGCACCTTTCATTTTAGTGCCAACTTTCCATGGGAAAGCACTACATATTTGGTTCACTTTCTTTAGTGTACACTTTGGTAAAATGAACATTTGTGCCTAATAAGTCATGATAGTTATTAGTACTGAGTTGACAAGATGTAGCCTTCGAACATATTTAAGCCTTTTTGCAAGCCAAGCTCTCACCCGAGCCACCATTCAATCCACTAATATATAGCATTCACTCCTTATAATCTTTGGGGCTTAACAGGCACTCCCAAGTACCTAAAGGGATTTCACCTGTCTTGAACCCAGCTATTTTTAATAGTTGTTGCATTATCTCTTGCTTTGTCCTGGCTATGAGTATTTTAGTTTTGGTTGGGTTTACTTCAAACCTAGTGTAGCCAGCAAAGTGATTTACTGCTGTTAGTAAACTTTTCACACTTTCCACTTCAGTTTTGCAAAAAAGAAGTGGATCATCTGCAAAACTCAAAGAGAATAGCTTGAGTTCTTTGTATCTTGGGTGAAACATGAAACCCTTTTGCTCTATAGCTACCTTTAAAATTCTTGATAAATATTCCATAATAAGAACAAATAGGAGTGGGGACATGGGATCACCTTGCCTCAACCCTCTTTCGCTTTCAAAGGAGCCAAATAAATCACCCTCTAATCTAAGAAAAAAACATGGTTGTTGTAATGCATGCCATTACCAATCTCACGAAGGGTGAGGGAAAACCATGATGAAGTAGTAGTTATTCCAAAAACTTCCACGCCACTGTGTCATAAGACTTTTTGATATCCATCTTCATAATGCATTGAGGGGATATTTTTTTCCTGTTACAAAATTTCACTAAATCCTCACAAATTAGGACATTATGCAAAATAGATTGCCTATAACAAAAGGTCCTTGTGATCCATCAACCCGTCATGGTAGTACTGGCTTGATTTTATTACATAGAACCATGGTGATGCACTTCTATATTGTGTTGCAACATGCAATGGGTCTGATATCATTGGGGGCACTAAGGTTTGTTACCATAGGTACCATTGCTAATATAGCGGCATTTACTTGGCTAAAGCGTTTGCCTGTCAAGAAGAATACTTGTATAGCTTTGAACACATCTACTCCCACAATGTCCCATGTGCTTTTGAAGAACTCATTAGCTCACCCATTTGGCCCTGCGCTTTTGGAGCCTCTCCAATCCTAAACATTGCTTATTTAACTTCATCTATGGTTACTAGTTTTAGGATGTTCCTCTATTGTACCTGAGTAAGGCACTCTTCTTACAATATCACCTCAAGAGATGGGTTGTACACTCTGGTCTTTTCGCCTGTAAAGTTTTGAAAATGATTTACCAGGATCTCCCTAATGTCCTACTGTTTGCATTTTCATTTTCCATTTTCTATTCTTATGGCTTTAATAGAGTTAGTGTACAACCTCTTTTTAATGCTCGCAAAGTAGAAAGCAATGCATCTACCCCCCATTTTGTGCTAATACATCTTTGTTTATTGTTATAACAAGCTTCTCTCAGCCTGGATATAGGTCCTATATTGTTGCTGTAGCTGCTTCTCCATCCATAGGTTGTGCATGTATGTCATGCTGCACCTGATGTAATTCCTGTTGAGTCTTCACAACCTCGTGGTGAACATGTCCATAGGCTTCCTTATTTAGTTGCCTCAGTGGCTTGTTAAGCCTTTTTAGCGTGGTAACCACTTGGTACATACTAGACCCCTTGACTTCCTAGCTCCAAACCTATAGTACTGCTTCTTTGAAACCTAGGGCCTGGGTCCACATATTAAAAAAGTAGAATGGTTTCTTCCTTTTGGTCATTGTATGATGAAGGAGTAATAATAAAGGGCTGTGATCAAAAAAATTTCAGGTAAAACTTTATAAACACCTTAGGGTAGGCATCTAGAGTTGCCTTATTGGCTAGGAATCTATCTAGCCTAGAGAATACCTTTGTGTTCCGTTGTTGATTGCTACATGTGAAATTGAAACCTATGTACTTCAGCTCCTGCAATTGATAGTCATCCACACATGATATAAACTCTTCAATTTCAATATAGCTAACTTGATCCCCACCCACTCTCTCATTTAGAGCTAATAGACTATTGAAGTCACCACCAATAAACCAATAGTAGGTGCTATTGTGACTCAATCTGTCCATGGCCAACTATAGGTCTTATCTTTCAATGGCGTCATTTGACCAATACATAAAAGTGATGCACATCTTCTCTCCTCCTACATTGGTACAGGCAACATGAATAAATTGGTTATGTATTTCTATGACATCTACCTAACATCTTGCAAAATTCTAATAAACCCAAATTTTGCTCTTATTTGCAGAGGTAGCATTAGTAACTACATCCCAATGAGCTACTTTGGCCTTAATTTCCCCCACCTTTCCAGCTACAACGTACATCTCAAATAATCCTAGCACCTTAAATTTATTTTGTATCAAGATTGTCTTTATGACATCCTATTTATTGCAGCCATTTAAGTCCCTCGTATTCCAGAAACACACACTATCCATTGTCTTTTAATAGACTGCCAAAACTGTCGTACATCACCAAACCAATAGGCAGAGTGATACATTATTTCCTAAAGTTGACCATAGCTAATTCTAAGATGGCCTCATGTGAGTTATCTTCCCCATCAACCTGGTCTTGGTGCTGAGTTTGTTACTCCTCAGACTCTATTACTCCCTGCGCATGGTTTTGGTTAGGAACCCTTTCTTTCCTACATTCTTTCCTATGTTTCTTCCTACATGCCTCTCCTAAATGTCCAAACATCGACCAACGGCTACACTTCATTAGTTTCCAAGCATACTCCACCTTTTGTACCAATAAGGTACTAAATTCATCCATGAAAGTGACTTCCTCTAGGAATTCTTGGTTCAAATCCATCTCAACAAGTAGTCTATCAAATTTTGTATGCACGTTGTTCTGTGTTACCTTATATGTTACTAGTGGATTCCCTAATAAATGGCTCAATTTGCTTAACCCCTTCTTGCTATAGTACTTGAAATCTAGCTCAGGCAAGCTAACCCAGACAAGTATCCAAGCTAGCTCATGCTTGTTAATCTCCTATGCCAATGTCCATGCTCGTATTATAAGTGGCTTTTGTTGAAGTAAATGAAATTCTATTTAAGTACCTCATCCAGTTCTAGTACAGAGTGAAATCTGACAATAAAAACTCCATTCGCCTTGACAATTGCTCCCTTAAAAACCTTATTTCCCCACAATCTTCTGAAAAATCCATCCATGACCTGGATTGGAGGGTTGGCTCCCAACATAAAGAATGCAATAGAAGAGTTCCAAAATTTGATTTCTAATTAAAAGTCGAATGTTTCTATACATAATATCTTCACCTTGTTGTGCGCCAATGTTGGAATATAGTCCAATTTCATACTAATGTATCAACCCATTAGCTCCATAGTTTCCTCTTGCTGTACCAGCGTATGTTATGATTCTATAGTCCATAAACTTGATTGACACCTTCTCCTTAAAGCATTTATCCATTGCGAGAAGCTTTCTCTCATCTCCTCCTCTTGCACTTGCATTTCCTTCATAATCGTTCCATTCACATTTCCAATATTGACGTAAGCATTAGTGTCGAAGCAAGGTCGATATCCTCACTCTTGTTCTTTCCTCCATCATTAGCTTGCTCACAGGTAGCGGGTGATCGAGAAGATGGTTTTTACAGGCATTTAGTTTTCTTTGCCATGGAAGAAAGCTAATTTCTCTCACTAGACTTTCTCTCTCTATACCCACCTCACTTCCTCTCTATACTCTCTTGTAGTTTTAATATTGACATCATTCAATCTTTACCATATCCAAGGTGTGTCAAGTAGGTGAGATCATTTTTAGGTCATATTGGATTTTATAGAAGGTATAACAAGGATTTTTCTAAGATTGCCTCCCCTTTACGTGCTTTACTTGGCAAAGTTGCTTTATTGGATTTTAATGAGGACTATAGGAGAGTTATTTACCAATTAAAATTAAAATTAACCATCACTTCTATGGTACAACCTCTCAACTAGGCCTTATCTTTCAAATTGATGTGCGATGCTAGTGATAAGGCGGTAGGGGTAGTCATAGGTCAAATAGTAGGGAAGGTACTTCATATGAACTATAAAAATATGCTTCTAGAACTTCAGCTCCAGTACAGTGTAACTGCACTACTACAAAAAGGAAATGTGTGATGCTGTTTTTGCTCTTGAATACTTTCGTCCCTATTTAATAGGTGTCAAAATTATTGTTTATACTAAACATGCTATCATTAAACATCTATTGAGTAAGAATGACTCAAAACCTAGATTAATTACACTAGTGTAAGAATTCTAAGTGGAGATTAACAAGTCAAGAGTTAAAAATTTAGTAGTTGACCATCTAAGTAGGCTAAAAAATAGGGAGAGTGGTAATTCATTTAGTGATTGTTTTCCTATGAGACTTTACATGTTGTCACTAATAGTTGTCTTGGCATGCTGGTATAGTTAATCACATGGTTGCCAAAACTTTTTTTGAAGACTTGTCTAGAGCTCAAAAGGAAAAGATAAGAGCTCATTCTAAATATTGTGTTTGGAATGGCCATATTTATGGAAATTCATGGAGATCATATTATAAGGCATTGTGTAAATGACAATGAATTCTATTTGAACTTTCTATCACTCTTCTAAAAGTAGGGGACATTTTAAACCCAAAAGAAAGCTACAAAGTTCTTCAATGCGGTTTTTTATTGGCCCACTATTTTTAGAGAAGCTTATGAATTTTGTAAAAGATGCAAAGTATGCTAGAGGATAAGTAATTCATCTAGAAGGAATCAAATGTCTTTGCATAATGTATATGTTTACAAGTTTTTTATGTATAGGATGTTGATTTCATGGGACCTTTTTTCATTTCTTTTGGTTTTACCTACATTCTTGTACTTGTTGATTATGTATCTAAGTGGATTAAAGTTGTAGCTACTAGAGCTGATGATGTTAAAATTGTGGTGAAAGATGTTAAATCTCTGATTCTGCATAGACATGGATGGCTAAAGCAATCATTAATGATAGGGGAACACATTTTTATAATAAAACCTTAGATCCCTAGTTAGCCAACATTATATAACAAATAAGGTGTCTACTAGTTGTCATTCCCAAACAAATGGTCATGCTAAAATCTCCAATAAAGAGATTAAGGGCATATTAAAAAAGGTTGCTAGGTGAAATAAGAAAGATGGAGTCTTAGATTAGATGAAACTCTCTAGGCTTAGAACCGCACAAAAGACATCTATAGGTATGTCACCTTATAGGTGAGTTTTTGGTACAGCATGTCATCTCCCTATAAAGTTAGAGCATAAATCATATTAGGCTGTGAAGCAGTGTAATTTAGGTTATAACCTAGTAAGGAGCATAACTTGCAATTATAGAAATTATAAGATACTCGTCCAAAAGCCTAAGACAATTCATTGATCTACAATAGTAAAGCCAAAGCTTTTCATGATGATAAGCTCATTAAGATAGAATCTTGGATAGGTGAAAAAGTGTTGTTATACAATTCAAATTGAGATTCTTTCTTAGTAAGCTAAACTCTATATGGCTAGAGCTTTTGAGGTAGTCAAGACTTATCCATATGGTGCTATTGAAATTTATTCTACTGACATGATTTTAAAGGTAAATGGTCATAGACTAAAGCATTTTTATGAAAGAGATAAATGTATGCTCAGTGGAGGAGATCTGACTAGAGGATCCATGAGTTGCAGCTATGCAGAGTTAACAACAATAAATAAAGGTGCTGACTGGGAGGCAACCTAATGTTTTTAGGGAAGTTTACATTTAATTCTGCTTTATCTTCATTACTTTCATTACTTTGCATGCATTATGGACAATGCTTGAACTAAGTGTGGGGGTGCTTTTTTCTTTTTTTTTTTCCCAAGAAAACATTAGTCTTTTTGTGTCCTTCTTGTAAAGCAGGCTTTCTTACTTAAAATTTTACTTTTTCATTATTTTCGGATTATTCTTTGGCGAGTGCAATTGTTGAGCATGCTAACTGTTATTCTAAGTAGTTGAATTGATCCTCATATATCTCTTTAATGAGTAACTGTCATGATTATCTAACTCGTTTAATCATGTTATATAACCACAATAGAGGTAATAAATGACCTATCTTGTTTTCCTAGACTATTGAAGTAGTAGAAACTTGTTAAAATTGTGACTTTTCTTTTCTTTTTTTTTTAAAAAAAAGAGTTTGTTTACTAGCACAGGCTAGCTCAAATGGCATAGCACTTATTCCCCGTAAGAGGCTTGTCTATGGAAAAGACCTATGCTGGAAGAGTTAACCTTATTTGGGGTCATCTACACTTGAAAAATGCAAACAATAGTTTATAAAAACATAACGAAATAAAAAAAACTTTGTCAGATTACCAGTATGGGTAGGAGTATGAGGCTCGACACCTTCACCCCTTAAGTTTAGGTCTCAAGTTGAGCCTTATGTATGGAGTAACTCATGTTAGGAGAGCCATACCGATTTTGGGCTAATCAATGACTCGAACCAGATTAACAGACAAACAAAAAGGGGGGGGGGAAGCACCAACTCTAGTACCTATATTTGGGTGAGCGTAAGGCTGAGGGTATTTAATTTCTAAGACTCCATATAGCCTTTAATATGTCACCAATGGAGTTCGAAAAAAAAAGAGAGAAAACATTTTCAGGGAAAGTTCAGAATCAATTCCAATGATTTATCTCTTGTAGTTTAATTGTCTCTATAGCCAAATTGAACCTCAATTTTTCTTGTCTTAAACTTTTAAGGCCTCTTAGTTGGTTCATGCATGCTTAAATGAGATGGATGATTATTATTCATACTACTTTGTTAAAGAGATGTTGTGAGGCTGATGGGGAAATAATTCATTGATGATTGTTGGACTTAGCAGTTATTCACTTGTTAGAAGGGGATACTAATAAATTTTGAGTCAAGTTGTTTCAAAGCAAGCCAATGTCTAATGCAAATTTCACATTTTGAGCGTGAGTTTATAAAGAAGTGAGGTAGTTTTTATGATGAGTCTCAGATTTCTTTGTACAAGGACATCCAAAGTCTACGTATGGGAGAATTTATTAAGTAATAATGCGTGCATGTTAATAATTAGCTTATGTTATGCTAGTTTGATTAGCACACAATGCGTGCATGACTAAATAAAACTATCTATCAAATTATATTTGCAAAATAATTAAAAAAGTCATATATCATTACACAGTAGTTAAAGAAAAATATTGTATATCATTAGATAATTATAAGTTTTCTGTATAGAGTAACCCGTGTTGGGAGAATTGTGCCCCTTTTGAGTCAATCGATGACTCGAACCGGACTAACAGACAAACAAAAAGGAAAACAAAGTGCCAACTCTAGTACCTTTATTTGAGGGAGTGTGAGGAAGGGAGTGTTTAATTTCTAGGACCCTATATAGTCTCTAATATGTGCACAAATAGAGCTTGAAAAAAAAAGAAAAAAAAATTTGCACTGCAAGTTTAGAATCAATTTCAATGAGTTACCTCTTCTAGTTTAATTGTCTCTGTAGCCAAACCACACCTCAATTCTTCCTATCTTAAAATTTTTAGACCTGTTGATTGGTGTGCGCATGCTTAAATGAGAGAGATGGTTATTTTTCATGTTACTTTGTTAAAGAGATGTTGTGAGGCTCATTAGGGGGGGCTCTTTGATGTCTAGATGTTTAGTTGTTGTTCACTTGTTGGAAGGGGACACTAACACATTTTGAATCAAACACTTTTCCAAGCAAGCAAATGCCTATTGTAAATTCTATAGTTTATATATGTGCGACTTTATAAGAAAGAGAGGTAGTTCTTAGGGCGAATCTTAGATTTCTTTATACAAGGATATCCAAAGTCTAAGTGTGGGGGTTTTGTTAAGTCACAATTCCTGCACGTTAATAACAATTATTAGTTTATGTCATACTAGTTTTGATTTACACACAGTGCGTGTAGGACTAATTAAAACTGTCTGCCAAATTATATTTGCAAGATAATTAAAAAGTCATCTATCATTACATAGTTGTTAAAGAAACACAATGTATGTATTGCATTTCCATGTTCTCATGGGAAGACCAATTTTTTATGTAGCTAATCTTCGTCTCATGTCTTTTTCCTTATAACAGTGGCTACTAACCTATTACATACATTTGTTGCAAAATGGGAACAAATAGTTTATGATTATGGTATATTTAAGCTCTACACATTATTAGTTGGTAGTATAATGAGCAAATGAATTTCTTTAAAAAACTATAAATAAATGAATTTAAGATAGGGGTAAAATCGGTAATATGCAATAATAAGAATCTTGCCTTGTAATATTACATATTATGAAATTGAAAGCAATATGTGCATCTTCCAATTAATTTATTATAGGATTTTATTAGAGAAAAATATAAAATTAAAATTCTGGACAACACATACTTAACTATAAACTTGGCCAATGATTTTTAAATCAATGTTGGCCGAATAAGTATAAAGTACAGTACTTTGCCCAGTAAATGAATCAAAATGAAATGAAAAAATAGCTAAATGCATCTTATTTGCATATATTTACAATATCTGAACCCCCCATCCACACACGCTAAATCTAAAAGTGCCTGGGAAAAATTATGAAATTTGAAATCTATGCAACCAATTAATCTCTATCTGTACACATAAATAAATGTTAAGCAAGTGAGTATTATAATGCACAAAAGAAATAGTTACAAAATGTAAGAATAATGACAATAGTTTGAAAGAACATGTAGAACTATTGGATATTATTGAGACAACGAATATATGTAAAGTTCAATGGAAATATAGTATGGAGCTTTATAAAAAGTAACGATACCTAAAAAAAGAAAAAGAAATCTGTATGTTTTAGTAATTGAAAGGGATTTACATAAATGAAATGAATTTTGATTCTTCTATTTTGGTAATATTTACTGGAAACAGGTTGAGTGAGCACGAAGGAACTTGAATCTTGAATATTACAAGATTGACTTGGCCTTAAATTTTTATTTTTTTTTGGAAAATGGGCAAGTACAAACCGATGCTAGATAGCCCTTTTATCAAAAGTTCTACCTACGTAATCATCACGGATAATACATGAAAACTCAGAGGAAGGGAAGGCGAAAAAGGGTAAATCATCTTTAAGCAGCACCCCCCTCTTAGCGATCCAATCCACTGCTATATTGCCTTCCCGAAAGACATGAAAAACAAGAGCAGAGGTGAAGAAAGGTAACATGTCTTGGATATCTAGTACCAACATCTGAATCCACCAAGTGATACGGATAGTGCCCTGTACTGCCTGAATAACGATATGATTATCTCCCTCAATTTGGATATGCTTAAAACCCGCACCTTTTGTAGCTTTAAGTCCATCTCGAAAAGCTATAGCTTTCGACACCAGTATGGATGCCTCATACATAAATCTGGTCCCACCTTGAAGAAGATGTCCATGGCTATCTTATAACAAATACCCTGCTATTGCACCGGCTGGAGATAAACTCCCATCAAAGTTGAGCTTAATTACACCATCTGGAGGAGGGGACCACCCAATGAATCGGGTGAAACCTAAAGGAGAAGGTGGGTGGAAAGATGAGGACGGAGTGGAAGGAGTGGATTTTGGTGGCTTTGTTTCCATTCCGCCCATTTGCGTTTAGCACGAATAAGTACACACATGGGATTGGCAAGGCATTTTGAAATACGAGCGCATTACGGCTTTTCCATATACTCCATAGTAAGACTGCGATCATGCGGACAGTTGCCCGACAACAGCTATACCATTCATCGAGGGCATCACGAATGGAATAATGCAGCGTCGCAAAAGGAGTTTGGCAAATCCAACCATGTTTCATTGCTAATTCCCAAATATGAGCAACAAACGGGCAATTTGCAAATAGGTGTTCAGTATCCTCAATTTGAGATAGGCATGCAGGGCAAATAAGATCGATGGTTAATCCCCTTTGCAATAATATGCCTCTAGAGGGGAGCGCATTGTGACATAGTTGCCAGAGAAAAATCTGAATTTTGGGTAGTATATCCAACTTCCATATCCAGTTAAACCTCCATGGGAACAAAGCAGGTTCAAAAGTACCTTGGGCCTTCCAAGTGGCTAACTTGATTGAGAAATCACCACTTCCTATAAGGCCCCAGCAAAAGGTATCCTCAACATCAGCTAACGGAATGGGAATATGCTTGGCCTTAAATATATTTCCAAAGGAACTTCAACATTAACATACGGCTTTATAGCATACTAGTGTACCTCCCGTGCTTCTCACGGATATGTGTGAAAATTTTATGATCATATTATTTTTCTTCAAAGAGTATGTGATTTTATCATTTGTTTTAATTAGAAGCACTAATATGTTTAACTAATTGATATTAAAAAATATCTACAAAGATTATTTTATTTTTGATATATTGGTTGGATTGACAACTATGTTTTTAGTTGGACACTATTTGAGCATGATAAAAGAACAATTCTTATATTGTATGATTTTTTTAAAAAAATAACAAAAAGAGGGGAAAAAGAAAGGGGTGAAGATGTTAGTGCCAAACGGCATACATGTATGACAATTGTATATATATATTTGAATCATGTAAATGTATTTATCATATAATAAGCAATTTGAAATCGAAAGATTGTGTGTAATTTAATATGTGTAATAGTATATCAATTTGTTGTTAGTTCTTAAAAAAATACAGGATCATTTTGAAGATAAGCCAGGTTTGCGTCTTAATTCCTATATGCTATAATTTAGTTAGGGGTCATTGTGGATATGTTTGTAAAGTTAATCTCATGAATTAAGTGTCTAATGATCCTATTATATTTGTAAAATAAACATCATTATTTAAGACCCTTTTACTCAAAAAAGAAAAATAGAAGATATATAAAAACATCAAATCATGTATGATAAATGCATTTACATATCTCAAAATTAAATGCACAATAATTATATGTGTATACGGTTTGATACTAACTTTTTCACAATTTGTTCCTTTTTTTGGTTATTTTATAAAACACATCGAATATAAATTTTGTTCTCCTACCTTTCATACTTCATTTTAGCACAAGCACATATTTTTTATTTGTTTTTAGTACATGTTTAATTCATTTGGCCTCGGGGCACGCCTCTTCAAACTTGGATGATGAATGATGACAACTGGAATATCAAACTAATCAATTTATAAATTCTAACTCGTAGAACAATTGAATAAAAAATAATTATTGAATATTGACACTTAGGTAATAAAATCGATAATGGTTAAATTAATCAAATAAAGCATGATCACATAGTACTGACATAAACATAAGATAGCCAATCGGAATTCGTCACTTGTCAAAGCACCATTAACTCATTCAACCCATTCAATTTTATATTATATATATGATTAACATATATAAGCAGCTATTGAATCCCAAAATTCACAACTTACTAACAGAAATACCTCCCAAAAAAATCAAAAATGATATGTTTACGGCGTTGACATAATAGAGAAACAAAAAAAAGAATCATGTATAATAATTGAAAGCATAACAGAAATAGCTAAGAAGATTTAAATGAGACTTGATTATTTTGATTATTAAAAAAAAAAAGAAGACCAAAAAAGATACATATAAAAGTTATTTAAAAAATAATCAAAACATAGAGCCAGAAGGTAGCTTATCAATTGACATATAGTTGTATGAGTTTCTAAAATCTTAGTAAAAAGTGATGAGTACTCACACCCAAAAAAAAACCAAAAAATCAATGTATGCACTTGAGAATGCAACTATTTTTTTTTTAAAATAAGTCTTGAATAAGAATTGAAGGTGGCAAAAGAAAACTGCAACAATTCATATTAGTAAGATGGACATAAAAAAAAGGATAGTGATAAGCTCATGCAAAGGAGTCGAGATTAATGTGTTGTAAAGAATCGATTCCACTAAGTGTAAAATTTACTTTGTTGATAACTAATAAGTAGATGTAATTTGCCAACCTATTTGTGAAGGGTATAGATAGAAATTTTTGGAGTAAAGTCAAAAGTCCATGTGACTTTCTTTGATTTGATTATATCGCTCTTGTTTGTTGAAGTCATTAGTTGGTATTATGCTGGTTGAGTTTTTTTGGCGAAGAGTTTCAGTCTATCTTGGTATCAATTATCAAGTAAGATTGTAACTTTGTTTTACGGATCTTAGGTGTTTTAAAGAGGGAAAAAATTTTGTATGATATGGGGAGTTTTGTTGTAGCCCTTCAAGCCATTTTATATCTAGATTTTCAAATTACTAATTGTCAAAAAAAAAAAAAAAGCATCAGTAGATGTATGATGATTCGCCAATTAATTTTAAAAATTAGATCTTTAGGGAGAAAAGTCAAAGCAAAAAAGATTATCCATTGGCATTAGAAACCTGCATATTATTTAAATGAGAAACAACATTAACGACAAAACTGTTGGAGCAAATCAAATTTGGTTCTTAACAAACATCAAATACCTATCTATGGAACCCTATGTGTGCTCACAAATCATGATGTATGGTATTAACATAAAGTTATATAGAAAATAAGTGATTCAAATTATATATATGATTGTAGTAAAGATAGAGGCAATTGTCGTGAAACTAATTAAAAAAACAATGTTAATTAAAGAAGACTTAATTGGAGAGAATTTGAGAAGCATCATGCAGACTTAATTGGAGAGAGTTAAAGAGTGGAATAATTTAGAGAGTGGCAGAAAGGGAACAAGGGAAACAAAAGCATGTTGGTGGAGGCCAAAGGCATGTGAATGTCATCTTGTGAGGAGTAGTTGATTTGTCCATGGAGCGGTTGATTTTTTTCCCCAGGACCAATGAAGCAGTTACATTTATCGCTAGCATTTACTCAATGACAGTCCCAATTAGTTAAAAAAAGGAAGAGAAATTATTGCACTGAAAAGAAAAATGAATGAATTAAGAAGCTGACATCGCCCTTCTTAAACCATTGAGAAAATCATAATGGGCGGAGGAAGTTAGGTGGAGGGAAGCGTAAGGGCGTTAGATTGCTTGAGATAGATTTTCATTTTAAAAAAAAAAAAAAAGAGAACACTTTTTTTAATTGACGTAACTGCCCTTACAAAAAGGAAGTTATTGTGTCAATTTGAGGGAGTCTTGAATGAATAAATTCAAAAATTGGGATAAATTAGGTTGTGTAATTTAGATTATGACCTAATGGGACATGAACATAAGTTGCAGTTGTAGAATTGGAAGAGAATCATTTGGAAGTCTATGACAATTCATTGATCTACAAAGGTAAAGCCAAAGATTTTATGATGTCAAGCTTAGTAGGAGAGAATTTCATATAGGTGAAAAACTATTGTTACACAATTCAAAATTGATACTCTTCCTTGGTAAGTTAAACTCTAGATGGTTAGCACCTTTTAATGTAGGCAACACTTATCCATATGATGTTGAAAATTTTCTAATAATAAGATTTTGAAGGTAAACGTTCATATGTTAAAGCACTTTAATTTTATGAAAGAGATCAAGGTATGCTCAGTGGAGGAGATCCGACTAGAGGATTCATAAGCTATAGTTCTGTTAAGCCAACAACAGTAAACAAAGATGCTGGTTGGGATACAACCCAATGTCAGGGAAGTTTACATTTGATTCTACTTTATCTTCATTGCTTCCATTGCTTTGCATGCATTGGGGAAAGCATAGGAAGGTCCATCCTGCATTTAATTCCGACATTTTTAAATTTTTTTGAAAAAAATTAGAGTCTTTTTATGTCCTTGTAAAGAAATGCATGAATATGAGCTTATGCTATGCTTTCTTGCTTAAGGTATTTCTATTTTATTATTTTCGGGTTATTCCTTTGCGAGTGAAACTTTTATGAGCGCTAACAGTCACTCAGAGTAGTTGAGTTGGTCCTTATATATCTGTTTAATGAGTAACTATCATGATCATCGAACTTATTTGATCATATTATATAACCGCAATAGAGGCAATAAAGGACCTATCTTGCTTTTCTAGACTCTTGAACTAGTAGACTAACTCATTAAAATTGTGACTTTTCTTTTCTTATTTAAACAAAATAAAAAAATAATTGGTTCACCAGCACAGGTTGATTCAAGTAGAACGACACTTATTCCCCTTAAGAGGCTTGTGTATGGCGAAGACCTGTGCTGGAAGAGTTAACCCCTTGTAGGGTTAGCTATAATTCAAAAAATGCAAACTGCAATTTATAAATAAAAAAAAATTGTTGGATTACAAACATGGGTAGGAGTAGCTGGCTCAACACCTTTACCCCATAAGTTTAGGACACCAGTTGAGCCTTATGTATGGAGTAATCCATGTTGGTAGAGTCATGCCCCTTTTAGGCCGATCAATGGCTCGAACTAGATTAACAGACAAACTAATAGAAAAAATAAAAAGCGCCAACTCTAGTACCTGTATTCGAGTGAGCACGATGCAGAGAGTATTTAATTTCTAAGACTCCATATAACGTCCAATACATGAGCAAATAGAACTTTAAAAAAGCCATTTTCAAGGCAAGTTTAGAGTCAGTTCCAACGAGTTATCTCTTCTATTTCAAGTGTCTCTATAGCCAAACTGAACCTCAATTTTTCCTATCTTAAACTTTTAGGATCTCTGGATCTGTTCATGCATGCTTAAATGAGATGGATGATTGTTATTCATGCTACTTTGTTAAAGAAATGGTGTGAGACTAATTTAAAAAATTATTTAAAAAAAACTCTTTGATGGCAGTTAGATGTTTAGTAGTTGTTGGCTTGTTAGAAGGAGACACCAATAAATTTTAAATCAAATTGTTTTCAAAGCAAACCAATACCTAGTGTAAGTTTCATATTTTATGTGTGACTTTGTAAGTAAGAAGGGTAGTTTTTAGTACGAGTCTAAGATTTCTTCGCACAAGAACATCCAAAGTCCAAGTGCGGGCTAATTTATTAAGTCATAATTCATGCATGTTGATGATAATTATTTGCTATGTTATACTAGTTTTGACTGGCACACAATGCATGCAGGACTAAATAAAACTATATGTCAAATTACATTTACAAAATAATTAAAACAGTTACCTATTATTACAGCGTAGTTAAAGAAAAATACTGTACATATTGTACTTCCATGTTCTCATGGGAAGATCAATTTTTCTTTTATTTTTTGTTTGGTCAAAAATAGTTGTTTTTGTATTTAGCTAATCTTCGTTTCACATCCTTTTCCTCACAGCAGGGGCTAGTGACACGTTACATACATTTGTTGTAAAATGGGAACAAATAATTTATGATTAAGGTATATGTACGATATACACATTATTAGTTGGTAGTGTTATAAATAAATGAATTTCTTTAAAAAAAATTATAAATAAATGAATTTATAATCGTTAATTTGCAACAATAAGGATCTTGCCTTGTAAAACTCTGGACAATGCGTACTTAACTACAAACTCGGCCAATGATTTTAATTAATCAAAGTTGGCCAGATAATATTTTGCCCTGTAAATGAATCAAAATGAAATGAAAAATACATAAATGCATCTTATTTGCATATCTTTACAGTATTTAACCAAACCATACACATTAATTCAAACACATTCTTGGGAAAAATTCTAAAATTTGAAATCCCTACAACCAATCAACATTTCCATCTGTACACATAAATAAATGTTAAGCAAGTAAGCACTACGGTGCACAAAAGAAATCGTTACAAAATGCAAAAATAACGACAATAATTTGAAAGAGCACGTAGAACTATTGAATGTTGAGACAACAAATATATGTAAGGTTCAATAAAAACATAGCATAGATTTTGTAAAAAGTAAAGATATGTAGAAAGAGAACAAAGCAATCTCTATGCTTTATTAATTGAAAGGATTTGCATAAACGAAATCAATTTTTACCCTTTTATTTTAGTAACATTTATTGGAAACAAGTAGAGTGAGCACAAAGGAACTTCAATCTTGAATATTGTAAGAGCCTTAAACGTATTTTCAAAGGAATTTCAATACTGTTATACGATTTTATCGTATATTAACATATATAAAAGGCTATTGACTCCCAAAATTCACAACTTATAACAGAAATACCTCCCAAAAAGATCAAAAACAACATGTTTAAGTACTAACGGAAGAGAGGAAAAAAAACAAAAAAGGAGAATCACGTATGGTAATTGAATGCATAACAAAAGCAGCTAAGAAGAATTAAATGAGACTTGATTATTTTGAAATCTTTATACTATAAATGCTAAAATGGGTAGACTACTCACAATTAAGCAAATAGAAAACTCTTCAATTTGGTGCACTCTTGCAAAAAATGCACACCTCTTAAGTATTTTCAATTTTAAACTCCTTGGAAGCCGCCCACACCTACCCACGTCTGCAATTGCCCATTCACCCCTCAACCTTAGCAGTTACATTAATACTGCAACACTCCATCCTAAACCTGTGTTGGAAAAAAAATAATAAATAACAACACAACTTCCCAATTTCACACATCCCTCAATTGCAGTCGCATGATTACAGGAATCCCATGATTATAGGAATCCCACTAGCAATGAGATTGCTTTTTAGCAACTGTAGTCCCACATAATTAAATTTAACCCAAAAAAAAGCACACACACACACACACAAGATTGCATCACCCGATCACATTCAAAAAATTACAAAATTAACACAACTTCCTAACCTCACACACATTCCTCAATTGCAGTCGCATCCCTCTACTCTTGAACTGGGAGAATTTCCTTGTACAGTGCCAGCTTTGCATCCCTATCGCTGCAAATCTGAAGGAATTACTCTGTAATCTCACGAAATTATTCTTCCTCTCAATCCACTGCAAATTTCTTCCACAGCCTTATTAATACCATTCAAAGGTAACAACTTCATACTATGCAACATTGCAATTAAGTGAACTATATTATAGGTGGGAATGAACAGTACTATGCTGCCGTCACAACTGACAATAACATGTGGTGCTGTCGCATAGCTAAAGTTCATCAGATCGCTTGCTAATATCACTTACTCGACAACAAGGTACCCACATCTTACCTTTTGTCTTCAGATACCCAATATGCATTCAAACGTTTTTCATGTATCCCTTCATTGCTATGACTGAATTCAAGTACAAATCAACTTGCACTCTAAAAATGCAACACAAGACAGATTCTTCTTTTTCTTCCTAAAGCATACAAAATCTATAATTAAATGTACATCATTCAAGACTTACAATTACAGTAAAGATTTTAAAACGTTTCAATTAAAATCACCATCATAAGGATATGCTTCTAACTCTATGAAAATACATTGTAAGGAAGATAGACAGACAAACAGAGAGACTAGGGCTTGCTTAATGGCTTCTTAAACGATTAGGGCATATTTAGTTTACATATTAAACCATTAGTTGTAATGCATTTTTGCACAAAAGCTTAGAAATATGACTGCATACACAAAAACAAATAAAAAATATAACAAGAAATTAGAAAGGCGATTTCATAGCTGGACACGATAATACAAACGTAACCTCTTAGATGAAGTTGTGTCCATGGACTTGAATCATGCTTAGCCACAAATTAACCTTCCCTTATGCATAAGAAGCAGTAGAGACTAAATATACATGTAGTAACTACTAGCTACCACAAATTGGTGAACAGCTAAATGAGACAGCTACAGATGATTTAAGGTGTGGAAGAAAATATTCAGTTTTCTGAAAGCGCATAGGAGAGGAACTCAAGAAAACACATTATTAACAGCATATATTCCAATTCATCACTTCTGTCTAGATTTCCATAACATTGAAGACATTTGAGGACCTCAAAGCTATAATATTATCACTAAGAAAGCCACAAAGTAAAGGCCCAGATTGCCCAGTTAAAGTAACAAAACATAATGGGTTAAGGACATACAAAGGAGTAGAGCATATTGAGTACCATGTTCATCATAGGTAGGGGGCTGGGAGAACAAAAAACACTGTAAATCTCCATATGGGACTCCAAGCAGAAGCTCAATAAAAAGTAAAAGCGCTTAACAGCATACCTTGATTTGACTTTTGAATCCTGGGGATGATCTCCATGTAACATGCACCAGAGCATATAGATGATAAGCATATCACTTCAATGACATTAAAGTTGGGGGTGGTTATCAGCACAGGAAAGTCCACAATGAGGAATAAGGACAACTTAAGAAAACCGACGTGAACAGAATTCTGAAAAGATATACATGAGTCTTTCTCTAGAAATGAACATATAGATTAAGCCACAGTGAGAAGCTTCAAAATCAATTTCCATCTTCAGAGCCCTTTCAGGATTGAAGTTTCAAAGTAAACCCACTCTGTGTTGCGTGAGGTGAGACAAAAATATGGAAAAAAGAATCAATAAACAATTTACTATAATCTAAGCAAGTGAGCTTTCAAATTTCAGTGAGCCAAAGGAATGGAAGCAATGCTCTGGTGAGAGATTAAACGGGAGAAAATCAAACCTTCAGGCCCCTAGAGTCAGAATCCATTACCTGAGAAAAACAAAACCAAAGTCTAAAAAACAACTGAAAATCAATTGTACATGCTAACCGAGTCAGCCACCGCTTGTAATATGACATGATCGTCCCATTCAGCTCTCCTGTTTCCAATCAAGATAAAATTAAAACAGAATATCTTAACATAAATAATATCTCCATGTCCCAAATATGAACCTCATTCCCAATGACTGAAAACTTATAAAAGGCCGCAAAGATATTGGAAGAGAGTATAATTTACATTGTCTCTTTACTAGGCAAGCGAAAAACAGTTTTCTCAGAAAGCCCTGGGCAGCATTTTGAGAACAAAAGCCTAAAGATAATTTCAAGAGTTTTTGGATACCAAAGATATGTATTAGAAAAGTAGTAATTAAGTACACCATAAGAGGAAATATAACACTCCCTAAAGATGGGTAGACTACTCACAATTGAGGATAAGTAAGAGTTGAGATCATTCACTCACCACACTGAAATAAACAATTTAGAATATGCATAAGTAACTTCATTAAATAATATGGTTCCTAAAATAAAAGAAATGAAGTAACTCCATTAAATAAACCATTTAGAATATTCTTACTTTGGAATCATACACATCTACAAAATGAAAGCATTTTCAGAATTCACATAAATTAATTGTCACATTTGATAAAAGTTTTGGAAGATTTTAAGAGTTGAGATCATTTACTAAACACAATGAAAAAAAATTAAAAATATGCATAAGTAACTCCATTAATAGTGCAATTCCTAAAATAAAACATATGAAATGGCATAAAAACAAAAAATAAGCTCGAACAGTTGGCATAATCAATTTACCACAAGTAAATAATGCATACATAAAAATTTTCCACATTTAATATAAGCACCATGTGCACTTGGAGGTATCTTGCAAGTTATAATTTACATAATAAAGTCAATGTAACATAAAATAGTTACCTACAAAAATAGCTCGCTATCTTTATGAAATGAGAAAAGTGTGTCACGATTAACATAATAAAGATCACATTCACTTGGAGGAGGCAACCTGATTGAATCCAGACAGACAGCAAATTACTACACACAATTACTCAGTAAAACAATGAAAGATTGAATGATGTCCAAGTGGTCCTTAACAAGCTCTTTAAATGGCTAATAATGGGAATGAAATTTGCAACATCCAACCATAATAACTCATTAAGCCAAGATTCAATAGGGTCACCAGCAGCATATCTAATAGATTCACTCAATTATATCTTCTTGAAAATTTGCCCTGCTTTCAAGAAAACAAATAAATTAATTCACTACTGGATTGATGATTAAAAGATTATAAGCCATAGTTCATGGAAAAGGAATATGTTGTAGCCACATGCTAAACAGCCAAAGCAACTGGTATACCTCAGCACCAGCTTTCCTTTTTGATGAGATTTTTGACACATTAGCACCCTGTTGTATCGCAACATAATAAAAAAATCCCTCAAGTTTTGTAAGCAATAAGATGTTCTATTCTTTTAACAGTTTACTACCCTAGAAACATGAACAGTAGGATATTAAACTGATAAAAAATTATCATATCAGGACAGTAATTTATTATTTTCAAAATATGAGGGACTTTTTAACTAAAAAATGCAATGCCACAAGATAGTGAAGTGTACAAGATTCTTCCTTTTTTCACCTTTTTTTGGAGGGAAGAGTGACTGTTGATAAAGAGCTGACCATAATATTTTAGATAGCTCATTAGCCAATAGAACAAAAGGCATATCAGAAATGGAAGTGTCCAGGTTCTTAGACATGTGACTCTGGTCCTCCAGTTAATGCAGTAGCTTCAGCGATAATGATGGATCGGTACCTTCATAACTTTATAGAGAAGAAAGAGGGAAGAACCCACATTCATAAATCACTTTCAATTTTAGTTCTGAGAGTTCTAACAGAACCCTTGAAAGAGCAAAAAACAAGGAAGAACACAAGAAGAACCATACATTCCTTTTCACATTTCCAAAAATGAGAAAATAATAACATACCCATTTACAGTAGATGAAATGAAGATAAGATATGGCCCTAAAAGAGATTTGACAATAGACAAAGGAATTGCCGCTACTTCATCAACCGCCAACAGCTCAACTTGAGACAGCTTCTGATGTACATGTGGTTGTATATACTGTGATGAAGAATAAGGATGCCCCAGGTTAGTGAGCAAGCAATTTTGCTCCTAAAAGATAACTTAGATGAGGTGAAGTTCACTTTTTCCATGAAACTTCACTTATTTCAGCTATGCAAGTTTAAGCCAGCCTTTTGCAGGGACGATAATTGATAGTTCGATTCCCTGTAATTTTATAAAACCAAGTACAAGCAAGAACGTGTGTAAACCCAGTATGAGCCAGAGCATGCATTTCTTATACAAAGGCAGGATGCCATCTAAACCAAAAGACATCAACCAATAGTAGATCACTTTAAGGGCTAACGTTCATAGTCTGTATAACATCACAGTACTACTATCTCAATAATTGTATGGCACACAGGTAGCAGACGAAACAAAAACAATGCACAAAGCTATCTAATCATGAAAGCCACAATACTTCAAAAGGAACATGCCATTTGAATCTAAAATAATGTCAGCTTTGCGCTCAATGGTAGCACCTTGGTACACATAAGCCACCCGAGTCCTAAGATGAGCTTGGAAGTTCTTCAACAAGTAAATAATGGCAGCACCATGTTCATCAAAGCTACGAGGTTGGAAGAACAGAAAAACACCGTAAATCTCCATATTGGACTCTAAACAGAAGCCCAACGAAAAGTAAAGGCGCTTAACTACCACGTTGGATATTCCAAAGGGAAAACGTAATCAAATGCCCATGTCGGTCACAGATGTAAGAAAACTTTGAATGCCCATGGCCAAAATTTACATAAAAGACAATTGTTAAACGAACATACCATATTCATCAGATGAGAAAACGCAAAATATACCCATTAGATGAACATACAATACCCAAATGCTCATACATCAGACGAATATCTCAGTACACACTTAACCCAGAAGCATACATGCACCACCATGAAAAGATGAACAGATCTGGCGAGGACCATCGCCACCCTCATGAAAAAAAAACCAAAATATACAATAAAATCTTAAATAGAAGACAAAATAAAGGGTAGAAGTGTCGACAATGGGTACAAACGCCCCACATCCATCATATCCGTTGCAAAGGAGTGGCGCGTATACTACACGCATTGCCGATGAAGGTGTCGTACGACTGCCTTCGTCCTCCTTTGTGTTTCCAAACCCCCGATCTGCCCACACATCGCTAAAAATTCCAACAACACCCAAAAAATGGAGGCATGTACACCCACGCGCGACCGCGTGAGTAGTGCGTTGGCAGCTTGGGTGGCACCGCTGGACTAGGCTTCGGCCGATCTGCATGGTGGTGATGTTGTTTTTTTCAGGTGGCAACGTAAGGGTGGTGTACGATTCGGATTTCATCAGTTGGGCACCCATGAAAGGATGAACCATGCAAGGATTAAAGACAGCCTTGAGAGGATTGTGATTAAGAGGATAAGATGGTATGGAGAAGATAGAGAGGATATAGAGGGAGACGGCATGTGAGATGACAGAGAGGAGATAGATAGAGGCGCCATTTGAAAGGATAGAGAGGAGATAGAGGGAGATGACATGTGTGTTGTTAGGGAGGAGATAGGGGGAGATGACTTTTGAGAGGACAGAGAGGAGATAGAAGGAGACGAAATGTGAGAGGATAGAGAGGATTTGGTTTACCGTGAAGCTTTTCAAACATAGATGATTCTAGACATAATATAAATCTTTTTAATTTTTTTATTTAATGTGGCCCTTGGTTTACCAAGAAGCTCTAAGACATAGATGATTCCAAACCTTCACCGTTTACCAATGAGATAAATATTTTTAATTTTCATCATTATTATTATTATTATTATTATTATTGTTATTATTATTATTATTATTATTATTATTATTATTGTTAGATTATAAGCGCACAAGGATACAAGGGGGTGAATTATGTCTCCCAACGTTTTCGTTTGTTTCAGAACACTCGTGAGAACTGTTTGGAGAGGTGTTTGGAGTGAGGCAAAATAAAACTGAATGTGGAAATATGAAAGTAGACACAATATTTTTACGTGGAAAACCATCTCTGGCCCAATTGAGGTGTAAAAACCACGACCTGCCTCAATAGGATTTCAGCAACACTTTTACTAATACGGGCCGAATTCGTTACACATGTAACTCACACATGACTACGTCACACATGCAACTTAGTCTCCCCCAAGACCCTCGTTACAAACACGTAACTAGCCTCCACTTGAGAACTAGCCACACACCACGTCCAAAGTCTCCCAAGACTTGAACACACTCTACTCACACTGATGACAGAGGAGAATAGAAAAACACCTTACTTTGAATGCTTCTAAATAAGCTTAATGTAAGGTACAATACAATCCCTATTATGCCAATATAGATGACTCAATTTAGCTCAATCAGAAAATTTTCTCACAGAAAACTTGATTTTTCTCCTTGAAAAACCGTGAATGAAAACGTTGAGAGACAAGATATTATATACCCATGGAATACTTGTGCCGCAAGAACATGGGAGGTTTTGGATTTTAGCAATAACTCTAAAAAATAATCAGTATTCCAGACAGAATTGAATCTCTCAGCATTATCTTTTTTGGAAATCATATCTTAAAGGCTAAGATAAAATCTTTTGATAGTATCTTTTTAGGAAAACAATATTATTCAGTGAAGGACTCTTTGTAAGACAAAATATTAACAGAAAATCAATCCCAAATATGTTTAGGAATTTTGACAGTAGAAAAACACTTGAAAATCTTTGGGACAAGAGTTTTATACGTTGCCCTCAGAATACTGCAGACCTGATTGCTCAAACTACTCTAAGCAGTGTTCTGAGTTAGCGCAAGAAATTCCTTCAAGGTGAGTATTAAGTTAAGATCTTCTAATTGGCATATTAACAAGAATCTAGATGAATACAACCAGTATTAACCCTAAGACTCTTGTGATCCTTTGACCTCCTTGATGTCGTGCATACATATTCACATTGATGTTCCACGCTTCTGTGAACTGTTCTCCGGGGTGTTTGCAACCTGTCTCAACACACGATTTTAGCACACTACTCAAGCATAGTATGATAGCATATTGACTGGTACATTTGGGTTATTATCATCAAAACCTTACATATGATTGTTTAAACAGATTCTCACTTTTTGATGATGACAAACCAAATGACCATCAAAGTGCGACAGAGTAAAGGGCAAGAACATTGGTGCCAAAATAGTAACTTAAGGAGTCCAATGCACACACAAGATAAAGCAAGAGTAAGAATCGGCTTAAAACAGGCAGACCAATCAAAGCATGGTCATACTTATCTTCCCCTCTTGGCATCATCGAAAAGGTCAAGGGAACCATCTGCATAAATTCAATAGCGATGCACCCACCACCACCGGTAATGAGGGAAAACAACAGTGATACAAGTCAAGTATATGGTACATAATGATATTAGCCATCCCAGTCACACACAAACACACAACAGCATTAGCAGGCAAAGGCATAGCATAAACTAAACCCAACTAAAATCAGACATAACCATTGTCAATCACAAGCAAAATCAACTTTATCCGAACAGAGAAGAAAACAGTGTTGTTGAAAACAAGACAAGAATCAGGGCTGAGAATAGGGGTGAATTAGGGAGAAGGAGAGGGAGGAGTAAATTTGGCTGTGAGGGTAGAAAGAGCACGTAGAATATCCTCATGGCGCTGTGCATTCAAGGCCTTTTCTTCACTGAGTGCGTACTTCACTTCAGCAATCTCCTCCTTCAGATGGAGCTAGTCCTGTACTAGTGCCTTAATCGTGGATGTGCTGGAGGAGGCAGCCTCACTGGGGCTAGGACTGGGGCTAGGGCCAAAGGGTGTTTTGGGTCTGTTCTGACACTGTACCATCACTCTTCTTTACTATGAACCTACACCCAAGCAAAGTGTTGCTCCCTATCTCATCTATAACCTGAAATCCCACTCTCTTTTGCAAGGGAATCTCAAAAACTAAAGTCAGAAGGAAGCCATAGCCTATATCATGACTCTTATAGGTGTTTGCAATACGTGCAATATGACTAATCATGATGGCGGGTAGATTAATTTGCTCCCCCTGATCTAGTAGGTCTATATAACACATATCCATGGGGTCCGCAAGATTGCGTCCCTGACCCCAGGGAATCACATTCTTAATCACAAACCAGAACAATAGCCTATGCAAAGGCACCATTTCCCCCTTTTGCACAGGCCGGGGAGCAGTCAAATTAGGTTGTTAGGCTATCTTTTGGGTCAATTCCAATAGTCGTTCATCACCTAGTACGCTCTTATCCTCACGCACATACACATCAAACCCCTTGGATGGCACCCCAAGCTAATCTCCTAAGTTATCAACATCGAAGCATAGCTCACGGCTATCCCACTAGTGACAACACAATTGGCATAGAATTCAGCCAATTCAGGTACAGAATAGCCCCGTTTAGTATTTGCAAACAAATCTAACCAATTTTGGGCCTTCAATTTTTCTAGGAACACTCCCAGCCCCTGTTCCTAAAAGCATGATATCTTAAGCATTTTTTTTTAACCATAGTTTTCTGAAGAAAGTGTCTGTACCTTTCCCCCAGTGTCATGGTTTTTCTAGCTTCCTTTTTCTGTGGTTCATCACTTTCTTCACCCAGATTGAATGCCTGTTCTGGGGATCCCTGTTTCAGGGCAGGTTTCTTGGTGGAAACAAGTATGGGAGGTGTTTTGACTGTTGGTTTGACAGGTGTTTTGAGGAGTGGTTTGGTAGTTTGAGAAGTTGGTTTGCGTTTCCTTACAGACCTTTCAATCTTGTCCTTGGGTAGGCTCGGTGAGATGGCAGGACCTGAACTTCGAGTTTGAGGCCGCCGTATAGATGTGGTGAGAGGCACATTGGGTATGGTTGTGGTCTTTATTCGGTGCTTAATAGCCAGTTTGGTTGATATTTTGTGGGTTGTTTTCACAGTTCGCTTAAACCGTATAAGGGGTGCATCCTCACCAACCTCACACACAGGAGCATCATTCAAAAAGGGCTTCTCAACCCAATCTTCAACAAACACAGACTCCTCAATCTTTTCAGTTCATTTTGACTCGGTCACACCGGGTTCATATAATACCAATTTCCATCCCAAGACCAGTTTGACAGGGGGTATATCATCAAGATTGACTCCTACTTTTCTCAAATCGATACTTTTTAAGAACTAAAAGATAAAGAGAGAAATACCATAAGTAGGCACATGGGTAGCTTCCGCCGGTGATGTTGGTGGCGCCGTGAGTATGGTTAGTAATTTTTCTCCCCTTTTTCTTGATTTCTTGGCCTGAAGTGAGCTTGGGTGACGCGCCTTGCAACCGAAGGATGCGCCACTGCCATGGGTGCATGCCATTGGAAGAGCTAGTGGAGGAAGAGGTTAGGGTTTAGTGGGTTTTAGGAAGAAGAGGAAGGTCGGGTTCTTGAGGGAAGGAGGGAAGGTGGTTTGAGAAGATGGGGAAGGTTTAAAATAAATTGACTGAAAAATAAAGTAAAGATCTGTAATGATCTTTTCGTCCACCGGTTTTTGGAGAGAGAGAGGATTTTGCATGAAAGATACTATTACACCTTGGGAAAAGCTGCAGATTATAGATTAGGCATAATAAATCCAATTTTCAATACACTTTAAATTATGGTAACTTAATTAGCACATGATACAAATAATGATCAAACTAGTTCTTAGCGCCTGTTCTAACTGCTATATGTTCAGTAACAAAGGACAATAAGGGCAATAACATTAGACCTGAACAACTGTCAGCATGTCACATTCCACACATATGCTAATAACAGCACAGAAAATTGAATGCATCCATTGAATCAATTTATTTGGTCTCAAAACCTTACTAGTCAATCATTAGGAGTTGATGACGTACTCTCACGTTCTCTTAATCATACCTAATTCAAGTCTATTCCTCTCAAACTGTTCTCTACTCAGTGCTTTGGTAGAAATATCAGCACTTTGTTTGTCAGTGGCACAAAAATTTATTGAAATCAAGCCCTTTTCTATATTGTCTCTTAAAAAGTGATGACGAACGTCAATATGCTTAGTCCTTTTATGTTGACACGGGTTCTTGACAATATTAATTGCACTTGTGTTATCACAGAATATGGGAATGCATCCCGTGTTAACACTAAAGTCCTTGAGTTGTTACCGTATCCACAGCAATTGAGCACAACAAGAAGCAGCCGCTACATACTCGACTTCTGCTGTGGATATGGCAACTGTGTGCTGTTTCTTTGTAGACCAAGAGATCAAATAGGGTCCAAGAAAAGTAGCCATACCTGAGGTGTTTTTTCTGTCAACTAGAAATCCAGTATAATCAGCATCCACATACCCAATGAGGTCAAAGTTGCATCCTCGTGGATACCATAGTGCTAAATCAAAGGTGTGTTTCAAATATCTAAAAATCCATTTTGCATCTTTCAAATGTGTTTCTTTTGGATTTGACTGAAAATGGGCACACAAACCAACACTGAAAACAATATCAGGTCTACTGGCGGTTAGATATAGGAGTGACCCTATCATGCCCCTATATGATTTCTCATTAACTGAAGAACTTTCATCATCCATCAGCAACCTGGTTGAAGAAGAGATGGGAGTTTCCATGGGGTTAGCCGATTCCATCCCAAACCGCTTAAGTAGTTCCTTGACATATTTTTATTGATGTATCATAGTTCCGCTTGAGGTTTGCTTAATTTGCAAGCCTAAGAAAAAATTAAGCTCACCCATCATGCTCATCTCAAACTCACTCCCCATCAAATTTGAAAATTCATCACATAAATCATTGTTGGTTGCACCAAATATAATGTCATCGACATATACTTGTACAATCAACAAATGTTCCCCTTAGATTTGAAAAACAAGGTATTATCAACCTTGCCTCTTTGAAAATCATTATCAATTAAGAAACTTGACAAACATTCATACCAAGCTCTAGGAGCTTGTTTTAGACCATAAAGTGCTTTGTCAAGTTTGAACACATGATTAGGAAAATCATGATTTTCAACACCAGGGGGTTGTTTTACATATACCTCTTCTTTAAGATATCCATTGAGAAATGCACTCTTAACATCCATTTGGTACAACTTGATCTCCATGTGTGTTGCAAAGACTACGAAGATGCGAATAGCCTCTATCCTTGCTACAGGTGCAAATGTTTCCTCACAATCAATCCCTTTTTCTTGATTGTAACCTTGGACCACCAGCATAGCCTTGTTCCGAGTGACTGTTCCAAACTCATCCAGCTTGTTCTTGAACACCCACTTGGTTCTAATTATTAATCGGTCTTTAGGCTGTCGTTCAAGGTGCCAAACATTGTTCCTTTCAAACTGATGAAACTCCTTTTGCATGGCGATAACCCAGTCAGAATCCCTACATTAATATCAGATATAATTTGGTCAAGGGCGTGTGAGCTCTGCTGCTTCTAGGGTCGTGAAGTGGAAGGATCCCCAGATCTGCTTTTCACTCTCCCCTGGCGGCTTGAAGAAATATGTTCGCAATCAGGTCTGGAGCTTGTTCTTAGATCAGTATGAGGGTACTGAGGTTGAGTGACCTGGTTTTGGTTCAGATCAGGGTTGACAGTGCTTCCCCCTAATTGGTCTACTTCCTGCCCACTTTCCATATTATCAGCTCCAGAGTGTGGTTCACTTTCATGAGCCTTACCAATGTCTTTTCTTACAAGGCTAAATTCAAAATCTTCATCCTGTACATCATTCTCAACCAAGGAGTTGGTTCCATCAAATAATGTATGCACACTTTCCTCAACACTTAGAGTCCTCTTGTTGAACACTTTGTAAGCTTTACTATGTGAGGAGTATCCTAAGAATATGGCTTCATCACTTCTAGGGGCAAACTTTCCCAAGGGTTTCTTCCCATTATTATGTGCATAACATTTGCCACCAAAGACTCTTAGGTGCCCAATATTGGGTTTTCAGCCTTTGAGAAGTTCATAAGGAGTCTTATTAAAAAGGGTTCTAATCATGCATCTATTTATAATGTAACATGCTGTGTTCAATGCCTCTGCCCAAAAATGTCTAGGAAGACCACTAGCAACAAGTATAGTCCTAGTCATGTCTTCCAGAATGCGATTTTTACGCTCCACCACCCCGTTCTGTTTGGGTGTTATGGGGGCAGAAAAATTATGATCAATACCATATTCATTGCAATAGTCAATGAAGCTTGAATTTTTGAACTTTTTTCCATGGTTAGACCTGAGACTTATCAATAAGTGTCCTACTCTCTTTTCAGTTTTCTTAAGAAACACAACAAACTTTTCAAAAGATTCATCTTTTGATGCTAGAAATAAATTCTAGATGAATCGAGAGTAATCATCCACTATAACAAACACATAACTCTTCCCGTCCTTACTTGTGATCTTCATAGGACCACACAAATCAACATGTAGTTGCTCAAGAGGTCAGGAAGTGCTAACATACTTCTTTGGCTTGAAAGAGATTCTAGTTTGCTTTCCTTTCGCACAAGCGTCGCATACCTTATTATCATTGTATTTGATGGAAGGTAAACCAACTACTAGGTCTTTAAAAACAAGTTTATTTAGTAAGGAGAGACTAACATGACCTAGTCTCTTGTGCCAAAGTATAACATCATCATCAAGAACACTCAAACAAGTCAAATGATTTTGGGGAAGCGAAAGAACACATGGTTTATACACATTGTTGTGTCGCTTCCCCCTCAACACAACCTCTCTAGATTTGATATTGGTAATCAAGCATTAATCCGAAGAAAATCCAACATGATTACCTTTATCACATAATTGGGACACACTTAACAAGTTATGCTATAACCCATCAACTAGGTACACATTATCAATCGAGTGGGAGAGTGATTTACCTATCTTACCTACACTAACAATCGTCCTAGACTTGTCGTTTCCAAACGTCATTCTTCCTCCATCAAAGGCTGTAAGTGAGAGAAAATTTGATTTGTTTCGAGTCATATACCTTGAGCAACCACTGTCCAAGTATCATAGTTGGTTGCCTCCTCTCACTTTAACCTGCAAAACAGCTAAATGTCAGTCTTGGGAACCCAGATCCACTTGGGTCCTGTTCTTTTCTTGGACATGGAATTTAACTCATCTTTTCTGATTCATACTTGTTTAACATATAATGAGTTTCTTTCCATGACCTTTTTTCTCAAAGAACAAGCATAACGATAATGACCATTTTTCCACAATAAAAACAGATTATATTCTCTGGCAGACCAACATGTTTCCTGTCCATTGGCTTAGTAACACGCCTATTGATAAATCCTAATCCCTTTCTATTTTGATTATGATGAGTGCTTAGCCATATTAGCGCTTCTGAGGAACTGTTCCAGTACCTGTTTTTAGTAAGGTCAGTTTCAGCTTTTTGCAATTTTTTAAGAAGCTGTTTATTTTCACTCATCTGGGATTCTATATTAAGCTTTATATTTAAGGACTCACTTTCCAGCCTTGAGAGATTAGTGTTAAACACTTGCTCTCTCTTATTCATAAGATCCTTAAGGGTGTCTAGTTCATTACATAAAACAAAACTTTTTCATCTATTTTGAGTTTTTCAAAAGTGAGAACGTCATTCATATGCCGAAGTTCTTGCTTCTTTCTTTCCAGTCTTTTAACATCCTTTTCTAATCCTGAGCAGGTATTTTTAAGCATGCAACTTTCAGAAGTTACTATCTCATATTCTTCCATCAATGTAAAAACTAATTTTTCAAGTTTCCTCTTGTTAAGATTACGTACCTCTTCCTTGAGTTGGGACAAACTCTCAATCGAATTAGAATCTGAATCAGATTCACTTCGGGCTATAAGAGCTACTGCTTCCTCTCCATCTTGAGAGTCCTCTTCGTCTTCTGAGGTATCACCCCAGGCTGCCATCATTGCCTTGGTGAGCCATTTTTCAGCGTTAGTTAACTGCATCTTTTTGCCTCTGGTTCGGACCTGTTCTGACCCTATTCTTCCTTCAGCAAGGGGCAATTCTTCACAACATGATCTTGCCTTCCACACTTAAAGCATCCTGAGAACTGATCTCGATCGCCATTCTTGGCCTTGCTAGTATTACCATTCTTGTATTTGCTTTCGGCCTTTTTGAAGAATTTTTTGAACTTTCGAGAAATCGTAGCCATTCCTTCTTCATCAAAATCTGAGCTATCGCTTTCTCTAGCTTTTAGTGCCAGTCCTCAGTCTTTCTTCACTTCTTCCTTCATCTGGGAATTCCTTCTTAGTTTGTACGTTTGTAGATTCCCAATAAGCTCATCTAAGGAGATCTCATTCATCTTCCTGGCTTCTTGGATAGCGGTGACTTTTGATTCCCATGATTGAGCTAAAATTCGTAGGATCTTTCTTACTAACTCTTCAGTGGTAAAGGATTTCCCCATCGATTTTAACTCATTAGTGATATGGGTAAACCGAGTATGCATGTCCATAACTGTCTCTTTATTGCTCGTCTCGAATAGCTCATACTTCCTTACCAATAACTCGATTCTGGATTGCTTGACTTGATTTGTTCCTTCGTGAGCTATCTGAAGAGCATTCCATATCTCCTTTGTGGATTCACACTCTAAGATGCGAGTGTACTTGTCAGGTACGAGTCTAAAATATAGTAGTTTCTTGGCCTTAGCATTCTTCTCCATCTTCCTCAAGTCGTCTGAGTTGAATTCCTTTGGCTCCTTCGGAACAGTCTTCCCATCAGTTATGACTTTCACTAGCAAGTAAGGTTTATTCACAATGAGCATCCACAACTCATAATCCTCAGCTTGGATATAGTTCTGCCTTCGATTTTTCTACCAGTTGTAGTGTTGTCCATTGAAATATGGAGGTCTGGTCACATATTGACCTTCTAAGATTCCTTGTGGTACACTCATTCTTTCAGGATCTCTCAAGGTTTAACCTAATTATGAAAACCTGCTCTAATACCACTTGTTAGGTTATAAGCGCACAAGGACACAAGAGGGGGGTGAATTATGTCTTCTAACTTTTTCGTTTGTTTCAGAACACTCGTGAGAACTGTTTGGAGAGGTATTTGGAGTAGAGCAAAATAAAGCTGAATGCAGAAATATGAAAGTAGACATAATATTTTTACATGAAAATCACCTCTGGCCCAATTGAGGTGTAAAAACCACGACCTACCTCAGTAAGATTTCAGCAACACTTTTACTTGCATGGGCCGAATTCGTTACACATGTAACTCACATGTGACTGCGTCACACACGTAACTTAGTCTCCCCCAAGACCCTCGTTACAAACACGTAACTAGCCTCCACTTGAGAACTAGCCACACACCACGTCCAAAGTCTCCCAAGACTTGGACTCACTCTAATCTCACTAATGATAGGGCAGAATAGAAAAACACCTTACTTTGAATGCTTCTAAATAGGCTAAATGTAAGGTACAATACAATCCCTATTATGCCAATATAGATGACTTAATTTAGCACACTTCTTGAAGGTTTTTCAATCAGAAAACTTTCTCACAGAAAAGTCGATTGTGCTACTTGAAAAACTGTGAATGAAAACATTGAGAGGCAAGAGATTATATACCCACGGAATACTTGTACCGCAAGTATATGAGAGGTTTTGGATTTTAGCAATAACTTTCAAAAATAATCAGTATTCCAAATAGAATTGAATATCTCAGCATTATCTTTTTTGGAGATCATATCTTAAAGGCTAAGATATAGTGAAGGACTCTTTGTAAGACAAAATATTATCAGAAAATCAATCCCAAATATGTTTAGGAATTTTGACAGTAGAAAAACACTTGAAAATCTTTGGGACAAGAGTTTTATACATTGCCCTCAGAACACTGCAGACCTGATTGCTCAAACTGTTCTGAGCAGTGTTCTAAGTTGGCGCAAGAAATTCCTTCAAGGTGAGTGTTAAGTCAAGATCTTCTAATTGGCATATTAATAAGAATGTAGATGAATATAACCAGTAATTTACCCTAAGACTCTTGTCATCCTTTGACCTCCTTGATGTCGTGCATACATATTCACTTTAATGTTCCGTGCTTCTTCGAACTGTTCTCCAAGGTGTTTGTAACCTGTCTCAATACACAATTCTAGCACACTACTCAAACATAGCATGATAGCATATTGACTGGTACATTTGGGTTGTTATCATCAAAACCTTACACATGATTATTTCAACAAATTTTCCCTTTCTGGTGATGACAAACCAAATGACCATTAAAGTGTGACAGAGTAAATGGCAAGAACATTGGTGCCAAAATAGTAATTTAAGGAGTCCAATGCACACACGAGATAAAGCAAGGGTAAGAATCAGCTTAAAATAGGTAGACCAATCAAAGCACGGTCATACTTATCTTCTCCCTTTTGACATCATCAAAAAGGTCGAGGGAACCATCTGCATAAATTCAGTAGGGATGCACCCACCACCATGGGTAATAAGGGAAAACAGCAGTGATGCAAGTAAGTATATGGTACATAATGATATTGGTCATCCTAGTCACGCACAAACGCACAACAGCATTAGCAGACAAAGGCATAGCATAAACCAAACCCCGCTAAAATCAGACAAAACCATTGTTAATCACAAGCAAAATCAAGTTTATCCGAACAGAGAAGAAAACAGTGTTGTTAAAAACAAGACAAGAATCAGGGCTGAGAACAGGGGTGAATCAAGGAGAAGGAGAGGGAGGAGTAATTTGGCCGTGAGGGCAGAAAGAGCACGTAGAATATTCTCATGGCACTGTGCATTCAAGGCCTTTTCCTCACTGAGTGCGTGCTTCACTTCAACAATCTCCTCCTTTAGATGGAGCTGGTCCTATACTAGTGCCTCAACCATGGATGTGCTAGAAGAGGCAGCCTCACTAGGAACAGGACTGGAACCAGGGCCAAAGGGTGTTTTGGGTCTGTTCTGACACTGTACCATCACTCTTCTTTACTGTGAACCCACACCCAAGCAAAGTGTTGCTCCCGATCTTGTCTGTGATCAGAAATCCCACGTTCTTTTACAAGGGAATCCCAAGTGTCTCAAAAACTGAAGTCAGAAGGAAGCCATAGCCTATATCATGACTCTTAGAGGTGTTTACAATATGTGCAATATGACTAATCATGATGGCAGGTAGATTAATTTGCTCCCCCCGATCTAGTTGGTCTGTATAACACATATCCATGGGGTCCATAAGATTGCGTCCCTGACCCCGGGAATCACATTCTTAGTCATAAACCAGAACAATAGCCTATACAAAGGCACTATTTCCCCCTTTTGCACAGACTGTGGAGCGGTCAAATCAGGTTGTTGGGCTATCTTTTGGGTCAATTCCAACAGTTGTTCATCACCTAGTACGCTCTTCGCCTCATGCACATACACATCAAACCCCTTCAATGGCACCCCAAGCCAATCTCCTAAGTTATCAGCATCGAAGCATAACTCACGGCCATTAACTGAGCTTGTCACTATCCCACTAGTGACAACACAATTGGCATAGAATTTAGCCAATTCAAGTACAGAACAGCCCCATTTAGTATTTGTAAACAAATCTAACCCTGTTCCTGAAAGTATGATTTCTTAATCACTTTTCCTCTAGCCGCAGTTTTCTGAAGAAAGTGTCTATACCTTTCCTCTAGTGTCATGGTTTTTCTAGCTTTCTTTTTCTGTGGTTCATCACTTTCTTCACCCAGATCGAATGCCTGTTCTGGAGATCCCCATTTCAGAGCAGGTTTCTTGGTGGAAACAGGTGTGGGAGGTGTTTTAGCTGTTGGTTTGACAGGTGTTTTGAGGAGTGGCTTGGTAGTTTGAGGAGTTAGTTTGGGTTTCCTTACAGGCCTTTCAATCTTGTCCTCAGGTAGGCTCGGTGAGATGGCAGGACCTGAACTTCGAGTTCGAGGCCACCGTATAGATGTGGTGAGAGGCACATTGGGTATGGTTGTGGTCTTTATTCGACGCTTGATAGCCAGTTTGGTTGATGTTTGGTGGGTTGTTTTCACGATCTGCTTGAACTGTATAAGGGGTTCATCCTCATTAACATCACACACGGGAGCATCATTCAAGAAGGGCTTCTCAACCCAATCTTCAACAAACACAGTCTCCTCAATTTTTTTAGTTGATTTTGACTCGGTCACACCGGATTCATATAATACCAATTCCCATCCCAAGACCGGTTTGACGGGGGTATATCATCAAGATTGACTCCTACGTGTCTCAAATCGATACTTTTCAAGAACTGAAAGACGAAGAGAGAAATACCATAAGTGGGCACAGGGGCAGCTTCCGCCAGTGATGTTGGTGGCGCCGTGAGTATGGTTAGTAATTTTTCCCCCCTTTTTCTTGATTTCTTAGCCTGAAGTGAGCTTGGGTGACGCGTCTTGCAACCGGAGGATGCGCCGCTGCCATGCGTGCGTGCCATTGGAAGAGCTAGTGGAGGAAGAGGTTAGGGTTTAGTGGGTTTTTGGAAGAAGAAGAAGATTGAGTTCTTAAGGGAAGGAGGGAAGGTAGTTCGAGAAGATAGGGAAGGTTTAAAATGAATTGACCGAAAAATAAAGTAAAGATCTGTAATGATCTTTTCGATCGTCGGTTTTTGGAGAGAGAGAGGATTTTGCATGAAAGATATTATTACACCTTGGGAAAAACTGGAGATTATAAATTAGGCGTAATAAATCCAATTTTTAATACACTTTAAATTATGGTAATTTGATTAGCACATGATACAAACAATGGTTAAACCTGTTCTTAGTGCCTGTTCTGACTGTTATATGTTCAGTAACAAAGGACAGTAAGGGCAATAACATTAGACCTCAACGACTGTCAGCATGTCACATTCCACACATATGCTAATAACAGCACGGAAAATTGAATGCATCCATTGAATCAATTTATTTGGTCTCAAAACCTTACTAGTCAATCATTGGGAGTTAATGAAGTACTCTCACGTTCTCTTAATCATACCTAATTCAAGTCTATTCCTGTCAAACTGTTCTCTACTCAGTATCTTGGTAAAAATATTAGCACTTTGTTTGTCAGTGGCAGAAAAATTCATTAAAATCAAGCGCTTTTCTACATTGTCTCTTAAAAAGTGATGACGAACGTCAATATACTTAGTCCTTTTATTTTGACACGGATTGTTGGCAATGTTAATTACACTTGTGTTATCATAGAATATAGAAATGCATCCCGTGTCAACACCAAAGTCCTTGAGTTGTTGCCGTATCCACAGCAATTGAGCGCAACAAGAAGCAGCCACTACATACTCGACTTTTGCTGTAGGCATGGCAACTGTGAGCTGCTTCTTTGTAGACCAAGAGACCAAATAGGGTCCAAGAAAAGTAGTCAAACCTTAGGTGCTTTTTCTGTCAACTAAAAATCCAGCATAATCAGCATTCGCATACCAAATGAGGTCAAAGTTGCATCCTCGTTGATACCATAGTGCTAAATCAGAGGTGTATTTCAAATATCTAAAAATCCATTTTACAGCTTTCAAATGTGTTTCTTTTGGATTTGACTGAAAACAGGCACACAAACCAACACTGAAAACAATGCCAGGTCTACTGGCGGTTAGGTATAGGAGTGACCCTATCATGCCCCTATATGATTTCTTATTAACTGAAGAACTTCCATCGTCCATCATTAACTTGGTTAAAGGAGAGATGGGAGTGTCCATGGGCTTAACCGATTCCATCCCAAACTGCTTAAGTAGTTCCTTGACATATTTTTATTGATGTATCATAGTTCCGCTTGAGGTTTGCTTAATTTGCAAGTCTAAGAAAAAATTAAGCTTGCCCATCATGCTCATCTCAAACTCACTCCCCATCAAATTTGAAAATTCATCACATAAATCATTATTGAATGCACCAAATATAATGTCATCGATATATACTTGTACAATCAACAAATGTTCCCCTTAGATTTGAGAAAGAAGGTATTATCAACTTTGCCTCTTTAAAAATCATTGTCAATTAAGAAACTTGACAAACGTTCATACCAAGCTCTAGGAGCTTGTTTTAGACCATAAAGTGTTTTGTCAAGTTTGAACACATGGTTAGGAAAATCATGATTTTCAAAACCAGGGGGTTGTTTTACATATACCTCTTCTTTAAGATATCCATTGAGAAATGCACTCTTGACATCCATTTATTACAACTTGATCTCCATGTGTGCTACAAAGGCTACCAAGATGTGAATAGCCTCTATCCTTGCTACAGGTGCAAATGTTTCCTCATAATCGATCCCTTCTTCTTGATTGTAACCTTGGACCACCAACCTAGCCTTGTTCCGAGTGACTGTTCTGAACTCATCCGGCTTGTTCTTAAATACCCACTTGGTTCTAATTATTAATCGGTCTTTAGGCTATGGTTTAAGGTGCCAAACCTTGTTCCTTTCAAACTGATGAAACTCCTCTTGCATGGCTATAACCTAGTCAGAATCCCTATATTAATATTAGATATAATTTGGTGCTTCCAGGGTCGTGAAGTGGAAGGATCCACAGATCCGCTTTTCACTCTCCCCTGGCGGCTTAAAGAAATATATTCGCGATCAGGTCTGGAGCTTGTTCTCATATCGGTATAAGGGTACTGAAGTTGAGTAACCTGGTTTTGGTTCAGATCAGGGTTGACAGTGCTTCCCCCTGATTAGTCTACTTCCTGCCCACTTTCCATATTATCAGCTCCAGAGTGTGGTTCACTTTCATGAGCCTTACCAATTTCTTTTCTTAAAAGGCTAAATTCAAGATCTTCATCCTGTGCATCATTCTCAACCAAGGAGTTAGTTTCATTAAATAATATATGCACACTTTCCTCAACACTTAAGAGTCCTTTTGTTGAACACTTTGTAAGCTTTACTATGTGAGGAGTATCCTAAGAATATGGCTTCATCACTTCTAGGGTCAAACTTTCCCAAGGGTTCCTTCCCATTATTGTGCACATAACATCTGCCACTAAGGACTCTTAGGTGCCTAATATTGGGTTTTCGCCCTTTGAGAAGTTCATAAGGAGTCTTATTAATAAGGGGTCTGATCATGCATCTATTTATAATGTAACATGTTGTGTTCAATGCCTCTGCCAAAAAATGCCTAGGAAGACCACTAGCAACAAGCATAGTCCTAGTCATGTCTTATAGAATACGATTTTTACGCTCCACCACCCGTTCTGTTGGGGCGTTCTGGGGGCAGAAAAATTATGATCAATGCCATGTTCATTGCAAAAGTCAATGAAGCTTGAATTTTCGAAATCTTTTCCATGGTCAGACCTGAGACTTATCAATGAGTGTCCCACTCTCTTTTGGGTTTTCTTTAGAAACACAACAAACTTTTCAAAAGATTCATCTTTTGATGTTTGAAATAAAGTCTAGGTGAAATGAGAGTAATCATCCACTACAACAAACACATATCTCTTTCCGCCCCTACTTGTGATCCTCATAGGACCACATAAATCAACATGTAGTAGCTCAAAAGGTCAGGAAGTGCTAACATGCTTCTTTGGCTTAAAGGAGATTCTAGTTTGCTTTCCTTTCGAAGAAGCGTTGCATACCTTGTCATCATTGTATTTGATGGAAGGTAAACAAACTACTAGGTCTTTAAAAACAAGTTTATTTAGCAAGGAGAGACTAACATGACCTAGTCTCGTGTGCCAAAGCATAACATCATCATCAAGAACACTCAAACAAGTCAAATGATTTTGGGGAAGTGTAAGAACACATGCTTTATACACATTGTCGTATTGTTTCCCCCTCAACACAACCTCTCTAGATTTGATATTGGTAATCAAGAATTGATCTGAAGAAAATCCAATATGGTTACCTTTATCACATAATTGGGACACACTTAACAAGTTATGTTGTAACCCATCAACTAGGTACACATTATCAATCGAGTGGAAGAGTGATTTACCTATCTTACCTACACCAGCAATCATCCCAGACTTGGCGTTTCCAAACGCCACTCTCCCTTCATCAAAGGTTGTAAGTGAGGGAAAATTTGATTTGTTTTCCAGTCATATGCCTTGAGCAACCACTATCCAAGTACCACAGTTGGTTGCCTTCTCTCACTTTAGCCTGCAAAATAGCTAAGTGTCAGTCTTGGGAACCCAGATCTACTTGGGTCCTGTTCTTTTCTTAGACATGGAATTTAACTCATCTATTCTGATCCATATTTGTTTAACATATAATGAGTTTCTTTCCATGGCCCTTTTCTCGAAGAACAAGCATAACGATAATGACCAGTTTTTCCACAATGAAAACAGATTATATTCTCTGGCAGACCAACATATTTCCTGTCCATTGGCTTAGTAACATGCCTATTCACAAAACCTAATCCCTTTTTGTTTCGATTATGATAAGTGCTTAGCCATATTAGTGCTTCTGAGGAACTGTTCAAGTGCCTGTTTTCAGTAAGCTCAACTTCAGCTTTTTGCAATTTTTCAAGAAGTTGTTTATTTTCGCTCATCTGGGATTCTATATTAAGCTTTAGATTTAAGGATTCACTTTCCAGCCTTAAGAGATTAGTGTTGAACACTTCCTCTCTCTTGTTCATAAGATCCTTAAGGGTGTCTAGTTCACTACATAAAACAAGAACTTTTTCATCAATTTTGAGTTTTTCACAAGTGAGAACCTCATTCATATGCCCAAGTTCTTGCTTCTTTCTTTCCAGTCTTTTAACATCTTTTTCTAATCCTAAGCAGGTATTTTTAAGCATGTAATTTTCAGAATTTACTATCTCACATTCTCCTATCAATGTAAAAACTAATTTTTCAAGTTTCCTCTTGTTAAGATTACGTACCTCTTCCTTGAGTTGGGACAAACTCTCGATCGAATCAGAATCTGAATAAGATTCACTTCGGGCCATAAGAGCTACTGCTTCCTCTCCATCTTGAGAGTCCTCTTCTTCTTTTGAGGTGTCACCCTAGGCTGCCATCATTGCCTTGATGAACCGTTTTTCAGCATTAGTTAATTGCATCTTTTGGCCTCTGGTTCGGACCTATTCTGACCCCTATTCGTCTTTCAGCAAGGGGCAATTCTTCACAACATGATTTTACCTTCCATACTTAAAGCATCCTGAGAACTGATCTCGATTGTTGTTCTTGGCCTTGCTGGTATTGCCATTCTTATATTTGCTTTCGGCCTTTTTGAAGAATTTTTTGAACTTTCGAGCAATCGTGGTGATTCCTTCTTCATCAAAATCTGAGCTATCGCTTTCTCTAGCTTTTAGTGCCAATCCTCGGTCTTTCTTCACTTCTTCCGTCATCTGGGAATTCCTTCTTAGTTTATACGCTTGTAGATTCCCAATGAGCTCATCCAAGGAGATCTTATTCATCTTCCTGGCGTCTTGGATAGCAGTGACTTTTGATTCCCATGATTGAGGTAAAATTCGTAGGATCATCCTTACCAACTCTTCAGTGGTGAAGGATTTTCTTAACGATTTTAACTCAGTAGTGATATGGGCAAATCGAGTATACATGTCCATAACTGTCTCTTTATTGCTCATCTCGAATAGCTCATACTTCCTTACCAATAACTCAATTCTGGATTGCTTGACTTGATTTGGTCCTTCGTGAGCTATCGAAAGAGCATTCCATATCTCCTTTGCGAATTCACACTCAGAGATGTGAGTGTACTTATCAGGTCTGAGTCCAAAATATAGTAGTTTCTTGGTCTTGGCATTCTTCTCCATCTTCCTGAAGTCGTCTGAGTCGAATTTCTTCGGCTCCTTAGGAACAGTCTTCCTATCAGTTGTGACTTTCATTGGAATGTGGGGACCATTCACAATAAGCATCCATAACGCATAATCCTCAGCTTAGATATAGTTCTGCATTCGATTTTTCCACCAGTTGTGGTGCTGTCCATTGAAATATGGAGGTCTGGTCACATATTGACCTTCTAAGATTCCTTATGGTACACTCATTCTTTCAAAATCTCTCAAGGTGTTAACCTAACTATGAGAACCTGCTCTGATACCACTTGTTAGATTATAAGCACGCAAGGACACAAGAGGGGGGCTGAATTGTGTCTTCCAACTTTTTCATTTGTTTCAGAACACTCATGAGAACTGTTTGGAGAGATGTTTGGAGTGAGACAAAATAAAACTGAATGCGGAAATATGAAAGTAGACATAATATTTTTACGTGGAAAACCACCTTTGGCCAAATTGAGGTGTAAAAACCACAACCTACCCCAGTAGGATTTCAGCAATACTTTTACTAACATGGGCCGAATTCGTTACACATGTAACTCGCACGTGACTACGTCACACACGTAACTTAGTCTCCCCCGAGACCTTCGTTACAAACACATAACTAGCTTCCACTTGAGAACTAGCAACACACCACGTCCAAAGTCTCCCAAGACTTGGACACACTCTAATCTCACTGATGATAGAGGAGAATAAAAAAATACCTTACTTTGAATGCTTCTAAATAAGCTGAATGTAAGGTACAATGCAATCCCTATTATGCCAATATAGATAACTCAATTTAGCACACTTCTTGAAGGTTTTTCAATTAGAAAATTTTCTCACAGAAAACTCAATTTTGGTCCTTGAAAAACCGTGAATAAAAACGTTAAGAGGCAAGAGATTATATACCCACGGAATACTTACGCCGCAAGTATATGGGAGGTTTTGGATTTTAGCAATAACTCTCAAAAATAATCAGTATTCCAAACGAAATTGAATATCTCAACATTATCTTTTTTGGAAATCATATCTTAAAGGCTAAGATAAAATCTTTTGATAGTATCTTTTTAGGAAAATAATATTATTCAATGAAGGACTCTTTGTAAACAAAATATTATCAGAAAATCAATCCCAAATATGTTTAGAAATTTTGACAATAGAAAAACACTTAAAAATCTTTTGGACAAGAGTTTTATACGCTGCCCTCAGAACACTGCAGGCCTGATTGCTCAAACTGTTCTAAGCAGTGTTCTGAGTTAGCGCAAGAAATTCCTTTAAGGTGAGTGTTAAGTCAAGATATTCTAATTGGCATATTAACAAGAATATAGATGAATACAACCAGTAATTAACCTTAAGACTCTTGTGATCCTTTGACCTCCTTGATGTCGTGCATACATATTCATTTTGATGTTCCACGCTTCTTCGAACTGTTCTCCAAGGTGTTTGCAACCTGTCTCAATACACAATTCTAGCACACTGCTCAAGCATAGCATGATAGCATATTGACTTATACATTTGGGTTGTTATTATCAAAACCTTACACATGATTGCTTCAACAATTATTATTATTATTATTCTGTTCCTTTGGATACAAATATAAATTTTAACATTTCAAGTTACTAGAAGTATAAATATCATTTCCATGATTTTTTTCAATATAGAGATAAACTAGTTAAATGGTAACAAAAAATACAATATAGACCATTGTAAATAACGAATAACCATTTTTAATCTTCATTATTATTATTCTGTCTTTTTTGATACAAACATTGTAATTTTAAGAACGATATAATTTCTTTGTCTAGTTTATAAGGCCCCTTTAAGTACATAATATTGTTCTTTTAATATTTCTTTTTCCATTTTAATCAAATATTTGTCTCATATATGAGGTAACATAACAATAAAATAAAAACTTTTATGTATTTTCTATTTTAATCAAAATATTTGTCTTTATAAGGTAACCTAACAATAAAATGTGAATATAAGTAATTAATTTAAAATTTAATGTAGAATGTCCTTGAACGGTTTGAATGGATGCTTAATGTGTTGTTAATTTAAAAAATTAAAGCATACATGATGATTACAGGAAACATAATTTGCAAGCCCCCCCTCAATAATATATAGACGAAAATATTCAACTATAGTGGTAGTATTTAAATGTTATACAAACATTATATGACTATTTAAAAGTTACTCCATAATTTACCTTATTAAATATGTAATTAATTCACATCAACAAATGAAAATGTGAATATTTTTAATAAAATTTGAAATAAAATACATAGAAAGTAGGGATTATCTTTTCCATTTTTTGAGTATAACAAACATGTTAAATAGTAAAAAAGAAAATAAATTTACAATATTATCATTTTCTAATAAGTTAATGTCCTTCTTAAGATATCTTTATATATTTGATCCTTAATTAGCAAAGGCGATCACATGCTCCACATGGCACATCTTGATTTTCATGTTCTCTCATAATGAGTCAATTTTTTACATTTTTTTAACACATACTGATATGATGTATGGTGATATAATATATATATATTATATATATATATATATATATATATATATATATATATATATATATATATATATATTGTAAGGGCCGCACTTTCTTTCGGTTGTTGACCAACTGTTTCAGTTGCTAAGTTTACTAAACTACATTCTAATTATTTTTCACCAAGGTTATTAAGTCATCTGTGTGTGTATTTAACAAACTAATTTTACTAAAAAGGACATCGTTACAATTATTATTATTATTATTATTATTATTATTATTATTATCATCATCATCATCTTCTTCATCATCATCGTTAATCATTATTCAATTTAGTTAGTCGTTTCCCGAATTTAATTAAGATGCTGGTTTTAGGACGTTTCAACCCAAAATTAGACCGAGCGTAAACGAAATTGGGATCAGAAACTTAGCTATTGTAGTAAATGAACAAAAAAGAAGGAAAAAGAAAAAGGGAGTAAAAAGGGGGGGTCATCAGGGTCCCTTACCCAACCCGCATTGCTGCCCCTTTTCTCTCTTCTTCCTCGCGCAGACACCACCACGTGTCTTCTTCTTCCTCCTTCACCCACGCATCATCGGTGAGCCAGGGAGGGACCATGGTGGCCCCGTATGCGACCCACACCGCCGAAAACCTCCACCACCCCATTCCTCCACAAATCACTGCGAATCAGCCCCATTCGACCACATTTGTGGTCGCCCTTAAGATGCCACCTATGTGCCGGAATCCGGCCAAAAGCCTCAAACCAACCTCCTCTATAAATTAAGGGGTCGAATTCGACAAACCACACACAAACGCCTTCAAATCGGGAGCTTGGGTTTCAGTTCTGGCAAGGTGTTCGGGCTAGGGTTCGGGCTCAACAGTCTAGGCATGCATTGGTGCTAATTAAGTTGGGTTTTAGCTGAATCCAAGTAAGTGTTTCTCTTCTCCTAAGTATTAGTAATTTCGAAAGGATTTTAGCCCTTAAGTGATGATGCATGTTAGTTAAGATTAGTTAGGTTAATTGAGAACATGGTGACTGATTACGCATGTCTTGTTTCAACTGAATTCAACTAGATTTATGCATGTATAGCTACTGTCTAAAATGCCCAGAACCAAACTGACTTTATGTCTAAGATTGCCCTAAATTGATGCATGTTAATTGGATTGGTTGTTATGCCTGAAATGTTGCTTAAATTAGGTTAGAACAATATCCTTAGTTAGATAGGAAATATGTCCTTTAAATTGACAAAATTTGTGGTTTCCATGTTTAGTAAAATTGGGTATTATGTGAGTAAACCATATTCTAAATCGATGCATGTTAATTTAGTTAGTTCATGCTTGAAAGTGGCTTTGAATTAACCTAAGAATGCCTAAAATCGATGCATGCTAAATTGGTTGATTCTCGCTGAAATGACCATGAAACGACCCAATGACATAGATTTGCTTTTAAAAATGACATAGAATGGGCATGCTTATTCTCTAATTGTGATTTCTGAATGCAAGTTAGTTTCACACCTTAGTGTTCATTTCGGGCCGTTGAGGGCCTTATTTAAGTTAATGAAATATATATGTTTATATATGCTATAATGAGTTGCTAGATGGGTGCTGCACACTCGTTCATACGCCACTATTACACTTTTTTTCACGACTTTTATGATGATATGTTATGGATATGAAATTAAAATCGAGTTGGTAGTTGGATGGCTTAAGGATGAATTAATGAGAGTCTTGAGGTTCTTCGTGGCCAGTGTTGTGTGAGGAGGGAGCCTGGGTTGTGATTGACCACAATCGTGTGGATTGCGAGGCCATGTGTGGCTTATTCTGCCAAGTTGAATTATGCAGTATTTGAATGTGTTATGTGTAAACCCCTCCCCTTTTATGTCATTAAGCTTAATCATGTGCGTAGGGGTGAGTTTTGAAAAGGAAAGTTTTTCGTGGTTTGAAATAATAGTAGCCACAACTATTAGCGAATGATGGCCTATTTTTAACTATACGAGTACAGTTTTAGGAGTGAACCTGCTAGAATGGGGGAATCCCTAAGGAATTTTTTTTAAAAAGGGAGTGAGTTGTATGATAAATGATTTCGCTGTAAAAGAAAGCGGACTAATGAGCCGCTATGGCCATACGCTTTAAATTGGCTAAGATAATATGCTTAGGGACATATGTAAGATGGGAGTGAACCTGCTAGAATAGGGAAATCCCTAGCCCAGGAAGTAAGTCCCAGTAGTGGGAGACCCTAGAAGACCCTGACGAGGGTGTAGGTCCATTTATGTTACCATCCCAGGAGCAAGAGCTTTTGGATGAAGATAGTCTCACTAGAGGTTGAGAATAGATCTCACCCGATGAGCACATTATGTTGATCTTATACCCAAAGTATTTTTCTAATAAGTAAAAAAAGCGGTCAGCATTTCATCATTTTAAGTATTTCAAGAAAAAAAAAGATTTGGAAGGGTCAATAAGAGGCCAATTCAAATAAGATTCGAAAAGCTTATAAGGGTCATTAGAGGACCAAGTAATGTGAGCCTCAGGAGACTAAGTAAAGCATTTAAAAGAAAAAGCAAGAAAGTTTCCTGTACATATCTTATGAATGAGATTCCAAGTGTAGTTTGAATGAAATATCGAATAAAGTTTGGTTATATCGTTGTAATGCATGGAACATATAAGTTTTTAAGGCATACATTTTGTGAAAGACGCATTAAGTTTTAAATGTGCACATCCTGTGAAAGAAAATTCCTTACATAATCTTTGCTCTATATGCTTAAGTATCTCTCAAAGTGATTAGACAAACAAGACATAAATTACGTATTATACCATATAGCATAATAGTTGGGAATTAATAAAAATCTCTGTCATTTAATACGATAATAGTACTATGTAAATACGTGATAAATGGCCATTATTAGTATTACTGCCTACAACTGTTTTGGTTTTAAGGAGTTGAGGAACACTCACTGAGCATGTGGTGGCTCACTCTAATTCTTTTCCCCTTTTTCCCCAAGTGATTATTAAACGAGCGCATTTACTATCTGGCATAGACTTGCCAGTAGTTACCTATAAAGTCTTTTAAGAAGCTGCCTTTTTGTCAAGCTGCCTATCTTCTTCCTTTGGTTGAAAGAACATGTCATATAAATATGTAGTTGGCTCTGGGTCGTGTCTCAAACTTTGTAAATGATTGAACATATGTTATATAATGGCATAAGGCACAACCCTGGGTGTGTGACTCGTGGGGAAACTCCTAATCTCTTTTGAATTTTGTTGTAATATCATCAGGTACCCCTTTAGTTCAACTTTGAACTTCTACAAATGTTGTAAATTTAGGTAGAACTCTTACAGTTTTGTTCCAGGATTTCCTAACTAACTTCACGTTAGGTTGAATCTTTAAGAAGTTTCTAGTTACGTCAGCATTAGAGGTCTCCCTCGGGAGATCCTAGCGGTGTGACGCCTCTCGGTGGTAGAGGGGTGTTACATTGGGTGGTATCAAAGCCATAGGTTGCATATGCATGTAGATGTGACATTAGGAGTTTCGATGTGTGAAATACGTGCCTTAAAGTGCTTACATGAACTTGTTATATGTTTGCATTGCATATTTGTGTGCACATACTAGCTGTGTGGCCTAGGACACTTATGCATACATGTGCTTACTAGTCTTATGCCTAACCTAGTATGGTGATGTAGGATGGTGTTCCACATGATCGACTTTGTATACTTTTCTTTCTAGTGGGCTGTGTAGAACGCGATTATCTTTTGGGAAGCTGTAGTGAGGAGTAACCAATAGGGGCCCTTACAGGTCACCCAAAACCACTGGGTCATTAAATTCATCCGAGAAATGTCTGTTACTAGAAGGTGAAGGGAGATTACCTTTACCCTCCGCCAGTTTACCGTGCACATAGGGTCCTACACCCCATTCACCTATAGAGGCTTGGTCGACTTCTTAATACTGACAGAAGAACAAGTAGATTTTTTAGGAGATATCCCCTGGGAAAGGAGCATTACCGCCTGTCAGCTGGTCAACACGGCCTTAATTGCTCATGCCAAAGAACAACACCTCCCAATCACAATGGTTAAGAGAAGCCAGATTAAACACTACTAGATGAGGCTTCTGTTCATAGAAAACCCTCAGGCATAGCGATGCAAGCAAGTAGCATGATGTGGATACGTTGGATGGACTCCTTTAGGGCATATTATCCCTGTGGCTGGTAGGCTACAATGCTTAGGATAAGGGAGCTGGTGGATGAGGAGCCTGACGTGGAATACTCCCCGGCTATCAGATTGGGTGAACTACTAGCCTCTGACAAATCTGAAGACTCAAAGGATCCAATGATTGACTCCCCTCCTGAGGATGATTCCTCAGATGATGGGTAGAGTAGGGCGTGAACCGAGGTTCACTAACATGTGTACTATATCTAAATCAGCCGTAGCTAGTTGTTTTCTTATGTTTTTCCAAGGCGTTAGTATACCAGAAGTTCCTAGGTAACTTCTAAGTCTAGTGTTTCCTTTGAATGAATGAATGTGTAGAGGTGTTTATCCCATTATTTCGTAAATATGTGAATGTGTGCCTTTAATAAGGGTAAGGTGTACATGTGCGACTTTGAATAGGATCACACCAATGTTTTAAATTATAAATTTTATTTAATATCAGAGGATGTCTTTAAATGACTTTATCAAACCTATCTTTATGCATATAACCAAGCAACTTTACATAAACAGTTCTGTAGACAATGGGGGTGTTTGGTAACAACAATTTTTTGGGAACACTAGGACCAAGGAAGAATATGCAGACCATCTACGAATAGTGTCAAAAACATTAGAAGAACACAAACGATATGGCAAGCTTAAAAAGTGCGAGTTTCTGCTAGAAAAAGTGCAATTTTTGGCTCATATGGTGACTAAAGATGGCATTTCGGTGGATCCTACCAAGGTAGAGGCTATTATGAATTAGCTAAGGCCCACAAATGTCACCGAAGTGCGAAGCTTCTTAGTTATAATTGGTTATTATAGGAGATTCGTAGAGGGTTTTCTAAACTAGCTTTACCTATCACCAAACTACTTCAAAAAAGCAATAAATTTGAACGAACAAGGGAGTGTGAAGATAGCTTCCAGGAGTACAGAAGCGACTGCTATCTACACCATACTAGCAATACCTAAAGACAATATGGGGTTTGCAATCTATAGTGATGCATCCGAGAAGGGACTGGGATGCGTTCTAATGCAAAAGGGCAGAGTTATTGCCTATACCTCTCACCAATGGAAGCCATATGAAGAAAATTACCCAACGCATGACCTAGAATTAGCTGATGTCGTGTTTGCCCTGAAAATTTAGGGACACTACCTTTATAGAGTGAGGTGTAAAGTATATACTAATCATAGGAGTTTGAAGTATATTTTTACTCAGAAAGAGTTGAATATAAGGCTGAGAAGATGGTTAGAACTCTTGAAGGATTATGATATAGAGGTCAAATATCACCCTGGTAAACCAAACGTAGTGGTCGATGCCTTGACCAGGAAGTCTACTAGTTTAGTGGCCTACCTACTCATATAAGAAAGGAGACTCTTGAGAGAGCTCGACGCGCTACAAATAGAGGTAGTACTACCAGGGAATCAAAGCTATTTAGCAGCACTTCAAATCTCTTCCCCATTGGTTGAACAAATCAAGCAGCATCAGAAAGACGGCGCTGAGCTTATGAAGATCAAGAATGGTGTGGAAGAAGGAAGGAATAAGGAATTTTCATTTCGAAATGAGGTGCTTTGGCATGGAAGCAGACTATGTGTTCCAAACATAACAGCTCGCAAAAAGGAGTTGTTAAAAGAAGCATATAACTCCATGCTTACTACTCACCCCAGAGGTACGAAAATGTATCATGACCTGAAAACCCATTATTGGTAGAGTGGGATGAAAAGGGACATTGTGAACTTCATGGCTCGATGTCTCACCTATCAAAGGGGAAAACTGAACATCAAAAACCTGGAGGACTACTACAATCTTTATCGATCCTGGTATGGAAATAGGAACACATTATCATGGATTTTGTTGTTGGAATGCCAAAAACCACCAAGCAGTATGACAGCGTACGGGTCATAGTTGACAGGCTGATGAAGGCTGCACACTTCTTAGCTATTAAAGCCACTTTCACTACTGAGCAACTGGCCGATTTGTACGTCAAGAAGATAGTCAGATTGCATGGCGTGCTGCTCAGTATCATGTTACACCATGATACCAAGTTCATATCCAGATTCTGGCATGGTTTTCAAAGAGCAATGGGCATAGAATTAGATTAAGTACAGCCTTCCACCCTCAGACAGACGGATAATCAGAAAGAATCATTCAAACTCTAGAGGACATGTTGAGAGCCTGTGCACTTAATTATGCCAAGACTTGGGACCATCACCTGCCTCTGGTAGAGTTTGCATACAATAATAGCTACCATGCCAGTACTGGCATAGCCCCTTTTGAAGCATTGTATGGTCAACGCTGTAGAACTCGTACTTTTTGGAACGAAGTAGGATAAAGGGAAACCTCCAAGGTAGAGCTAATCGATCAGACGATCAAAATAATCAAGATAATTCGTAAGAGACTACAAGTTACCAAGAGTAGGCAAAAGAGCTATGAGGATGTTGGGAAAAGGCCACTAGAGTTTAAAGTTGGGGATCATGTGTTTCTAAAGGTATTGCCACTCAAGGGAAGCATAAGGTTTGGGCAAAAAGGAAAGTTGAGTCCAAGATTCAGTGCACCATTCGAAATGCTACAGAAAGTGGGACCGATTGCGTATCAATTGGCTTTACCGCCCTCACTGTAAGGCATGCATGATGTATTCCATGTGTTTAGTCTCCGGAAGTATATTCCAGACCCGAATTATGTCATTCGATATGAACCCTTGCAGGTCAAGGAGAACCTCACATATGTGGAAGAACCCGTTCGAATTTTGGAAAGAGCGGAGAAAAAGCTTAGGAACAGGAACATTCCTTCTGTCAAGGTGCTATGGAAACGCCATAAAATGGGGGAAGCAACTTGGGAACTAGAAAGCGAAATGCGTGAAAAGTACCAGTGTTATTTCTACGAGGTAAGCAAATTTTCAGGACGAAATTCTTTTAAGAGGGCCAGAGTGTAAGGGCCACACTTTCTTCCTGGTGTTGACTAACTATTTCAGTTACTAAGTTTACCAAACTGCATTCTAATTATTTTTCACCAAGGTTATTAAGTTATCTGTGTGCATATTTAACAAACTAATTTTACTCAAAAGGACGTTTCTACTATTATTATTATTATCATTAATCGTTATTTGATTTATTTAGTCATTTTTTGAATTTAATTAGGATGCCGATTTTAGTACATTTGAACCCAAACTTAGATCGAGCGTTAACAAAATTAGGAGGAACTTAGCTATTGTAGTAAATGAACTCAGAAAAAAAGGAAACAGAAAACGGGAGTAAAAAGGGGGTTCATCAGGGTCCCTTACCCAACCCCCATTGCTGCTAATTGGGATCCCTCCATGCCCCTTGATTTAGAGAAGCAAACCAATCAAGGTAATTTCATTTTACTGGCCAAAGGATGAATAAATCATCCACATTCTGTTTAAGTAATAAAACAGCATGTCACGGGTTAATTCCAGCAACAAACCCATTTTTGAGAGCTTAATTACTTAGGCCTCTTTGAGGTTTAAGTCTAATATTTTGCATTGGATTTGAAGTTCAAGAAGTTAGATTTACAGCAAAATAAGTTTCATCTCATTTGAACTTCATTTACCCACTCAAATCAGCCAATAAATCCAAGCTATCCAAACTGCCAGATGGACCAGAATGTACCCGGTTCTGAGTATGTGATTTCTTAAGTTATGTTTTGGTTTAAGTTTTGGATTTTTACCTTTTTGGATTCCCCAAGATGTCTACTTTTAGATCCAAGCATTAAATTCAAATCATGCACAATCAAAGTTAGGAGATCAAGGCATTTTGTCCAAGATGTCAGTTTTAATCCGAAACTACACGGTTAAATGTTTTAGTGGAATTCTTCTACTTAAACATGGTTTAAGCCTGATTTCTTTGTAAGGGGGTTTGTATACACCCTAAGGTTTCCCCCCATGGCCTGAAATCAGAATCATGACCACTTTTGGTTGGGTTTAAAGAAGTCAGAATACCGGGTAATTTTTGCTCCTTGAACCCGGTTTGCAGCAACAGCTTGTTTTCCTCATTCTGTGGGTCTCCTTGGTTGATCACGTACTTGCTAGCTTCACACACTCTTCAAGAATTCTAGAAACACAATCATGGGCTGCAGTTTTAGCATTCTGGGAAGAGAAACCAATAGCAAAGCAAAGAAGGAAAATAATGTTCTACACTCGGATTGGCCAGCCGAAAAGTGCTTTTACTTTACAGTTGATTTTCTCTTTTTTCCTCAATAAGCTGCTGTGTTAGAGCTAATTACTTGTATTAAATGATGTAAACATCATTTGTCTTACTTTCCTTTATATTTTGATTGTAATTAGCTAAGTTAAGTAAGCTAGCATTCTGTTTTGTACTAACCATGAGGATTAGCCTAAACTAATAGATTTCCTCCTTAGTAAGGAAACTTCAATAGCTAGCTTGCTTGTTTAGGTGCTAGCTAGGATGTGTATTAAAGGGAGCCATGGCCTTTTGTAATACACACACTTTGATATTGAATGAAAAACCAGAATTGAGAGCTTTTGCTTTCGTTCCCTTAAATACTTCACTTGCTTATCCTTAATTAGGCCGATTAAGGTGGTGATCAAGTAAGTCTTAACTTTTAATTAGGTGGTGTTTCTGTATCCTAATTAAGGTTAAGGGTCCTAAACTCAATCTTAGTGGTGTTTCTGTAGCTAAGAGATGGTTTAGATTATCCTTCATTCACTCATTCATACACGGCTACACTCAAATTTAGCTTGAATTCAGCTTGCTTGTTCTTAGCTTTTGAATGCAGTTTTGAATGTCCGTGTTCTTCCCCCACAGATACATCTGTTTTGATATTAGAGCAAGTTTCATCTTGGCCTGAAACTAACCCCCCACACACCCCAAAGCCACACAAACACATTCAATCAAACACATTCCATAAACCAGCCCCATCCACATTCGGTTCCACAATGAGTTCTAGCACAAGTATGAGTTTGAAGGAGAGGTTTGAAGCACTTATGAGGCAGCATGAGACACTAATGAAGGCCCTTAGTGAAGAGGCGCAACATGAGTAAGAAACTAAGGCGCAACATGAGTAAGAAACTAAGGCTCAAAATGAGTATCTTTGAAAATAGCTTGGTGCATTTTTGAAGCAAAAGCAACAAGCCAATGAAGAACCACTCCAATCTGACTCCAAAAGGCAAGAACAAGTGTTTAGCCATACTCTTGATTCATTTAGTGAGGATGAACCATTGAGAATGACTAGACCAGACCCACGGATTCAACCTAGTACAAACGATTGCAAGGTTGAAATTCTAGAATTTGAAGGCAAGCTTGATCCTGAAGAGTTTTCAGATTGGCTACACACGGTTGAGAGAGTTTTTGCATACAAGGACATCCCTGAAGACAAGAAGGTAAAGCTAGTTGCTTTAAGACTCCGTAAGTATGCTTCTCTTTGGTGAACTAACTTGTGTGCCAAAGGAGTTAGAGAAAGGAAGTCCAAAATCAGAACATGGGAGAAGATGAAATCTAAGTTTAAAACTCGGTTTCTTCCTCCTACCTGTATTCAAGATTGCTACTCTCAACTCCATCACTTGAACCTAGGTAATCTAAGTGTAGAAGAATACACTAGAGAGTTTGAAAAGCTTGTGATTAAGTGTGATCTTTAAGAACTAGAAGAGCAAACAATCGTTAGGTACTTAGGCGGTCTTGATCCTAGGTGTGCTAATGTTGTTGATTTGCAGGCTTATACCTCTTTTGATGAAGTATGTGTGCTGGCTCACAAGGTTGAGCAGCAAAAGAAGAATAAACAACCCCTAAGGCATGAAATTCCAAAGCCCTCACCACATGACCAAACCGTGAATAAGGGGAGTTCATCTTCCACCCCTAAACCCACGGCATCCATTTCCCCCATTTCACAAAAAAACCAAACTCCACAGCAAGGCCTACCCCCACAATCTATACCTAAACCCCTTCCTAAAAGCATCTAAAGATGTTTTAAGTGCCAAGGATTTAGGCACTTAGCATCAGATTGCACAAACCGAAGGTATGTTACTCTAGCCGAATGAAAGGCAGTAGAGGAGGTCGAGTTAGAGGAGGAAATTGAAGAGAAACATGGGGATACTTTTGAGTAGATAGTGGTAGAGGCAGATGAAGGTGATATGCTCACTTTGGACACCCACCATCCCCCAAGAAGCAATGAGCATCTTGGCCTTCTTCTCACTTTTGGTGAACCATCACTTAATGCTCCTAATTCTAAGTTAAGAGCAATTAGGGAAGTGGTTCAAAGCAAGTTTGAAGAGTCCCCTATGCACACCATTTAAACCAGCAAGGGAAATAATTGGAAAAGAGTCTCTAAGGTCAAAAGAGACTTATTTGAATGGATGATTTTATTTCAGCTAGAATTGAATCAAGAAGAGAAAGTAATTACCTAAACTGATTTGTGGACAAAAGTTTTTTCAACAAGAGGAGGATGATGGAGATCCTTCCATGCCCCCTGATTTAGAGAAGCAAATCAATCAAGGTAATTTCATTTTACTGGCCAAAGGATGAATAAATCATCCACATTTTGTTTAAGTAATAAAACAGCAGGTCATGGGTTGATTCCAGCAGCAAACCTATTTTTGAGAGCTTAATTACTTAGGTCTTTTTGAGGTTTAAGTCTAATATTTTTCATTGGGTTTGAAGTTCAAGAAGTCATCTTTGCAGCAAAACAAGTTTCATCTCATTTGGACTTTATTTACCCACTCAAATTAGCCACTAAATCCAAGCTATCCAAACTACCCAGATGAACCAGAATGTACCCAGTTTTGAGTATGTGATTTTTTAAGCTACATTTTGGTTAAGTCTTGGATTTTTACCTTTTTGGATCCCCAAGATGTCTACTTTCAGGTCCAAGCATTAAATTCCAATCATGCACACTCGAACTTAGGAGATCGAGGCATTTTGTCCAAGCTGTCAGTTTTAATATGAAACTGTATGGTTAAATGTTTTACTTAAATTCTTCTACTTAAACATGGTTTAAGCCTGATTTCTTTGTAGGGGGTTTGTATACAACCTAAGGTTTCCCCCCATGGCCTGAAATCAGAATCATGACCACTTTTGGTTGGGTTTAAAGAAGTCAGAAAATCGGGTAATTTTTGCTTCTTGAACCCGGTTTACAGCAACAGCTTGTTTTCCTCATTCCGTGGGTCTCCTTGGCTGATCACTTACTTGCTAGCTTCACACACTCTTCAAGAATTCTAGAAACACAATCATGGGCTGCAGTTTTAGCATTCTGGGAAGAGAAACCAATAGCAAAGCAAAGAAGGAAAATAATGTTCTACACTCAGATTGGCCAGCCGAAAAGTGCTTTTACTTTACGGCTGATTTTCTCTCTTTTTCCTTAGTAAGCTGCTGTATTAGAGCTAATTACTTGTATTAAAGGATGTAAACATCATTTGTCTTGCTTTCCTTTATATGTTGATCGTAATTAGCTAAGTTAAGTAAGCTAGCATTCTGTTTTGTACTAATGTGAGGATTAGCCTAAACTAATACGTTTCCTCCTTAGTAAGGAAACTTCAGTGGCTAGCTTGCTTGTTTAGGTGCTGGCTAGGATGTGTATTAAAGGGAGCCACGGCCTTTTGTAATACACACACTTTGATATTGAATGAAAAACCAGAATTGAGAGCTTTTGCTTCTGTTCCCTTAAATGCTTCACTTGCTTATTCTTAATTAGGCCGATTAAGGTGGTGATCAAGTAAGTCTTAACTTTTAATTTGGTAGTGTTTCTGTATCCTAATTAAGGTTAAGGGCCCTAAACTCAATCTTAGTGGTGTTTCTATGTCTACGAGGGGGTTTAGATTATCCTTCATTCACTCATTCATACACGGCTACACTCAAATTTAGCTTGAATTTAGCTTGCTTGTTCTTAGCTTTTGAATCCAAGTTTGAATGTCCGTGTTCTTCCCCCAAAGATACATCAGCTGCCCCTCTTCTCTCTTCTTCCTCGTGCAGACACCAGCGCCTGTCTTCTTTTTCCTGCTCCATGCACAGTCGCTGGAGAGCTTGGGAGGGACCATGGTGGTCCCGTGCGTGACCCGCACTGCCAAAAACCTCCACCACCCTCTTTCCTCCACAAATTATCGCGAATCAGACCCATTCGACCACGTTTGTGGTCACCCCTGGGACGCCACCGACATGCCGAAATCCGGCCAAAAGCCTCAAGCTGACCTCCTCTATAAATTGAGGGGTCGAATTCGACCCAAACCACACACAAACGCCTTCAAATTGAGAACTCGGGTTTCAGGTCTGGCAAGGTGTTCGGGCTAGGGTTCGGTCTCAACAGTCTGGGCGTGCATTAGTGCTAATTAAGTTAGGTTTTAGCTAAATCCAAGTAAGTGTTTCCCTTATCCTAAGTATTAGTAATTTCGAAAAGGTTTTAGCCGTTAAGTGATAATGCATGTTACTTAAGATTAGTCAGGTTAATTGAGAATCTGGTGACTAATTATGGATGTCTTCTTTTAACTGAATTCAACTAGATTTATACATGTATAGCTGCTGTCTAAACTGCACAGAACCGAACTATCTTTATGTCTAAGATTGCCCCAAATCGATGCATGTTAATTGGATTGGTTGTTATGCCTGAGATGTTGCTTAAATTAGGTCAGAATAATATCCTTAGTTGGATAGAAAATGTGCCCTTTAAATTGACAGAATTTGTGGTTTCATGTTTAGTAAAATTAGGTATTATGTGAGTAAACCATGTTCTAAATCGATACATGTTAATTTCGTTAGTTCATGCTTAAAAGTGGCTTTGAATTAACCTAAGAATGCCTTAAATCAATGCATGCTAAATTGGTTGATTCTTGCTGAAATGACCTTAAAATGACCCAATGACCCTGGTTAAATTAAAATAGACTCAAAAGCGTTAATGTGACTAGATTTGCTTTAGAAATGACATAGAATGGGCATGCTTATTCTCTAACTGTGATTTATGAATGCAAGTTAGTTTCATGCCTTCTTGTTCATTTGGGGCCGTTGAGACCTTATTTAGGTTAATGAAATATATACGTTTATATATGCCGTAATGTGTTGCTAGATGGGTGCTACTCGCTCGGTAAGTTTATACGCCGCTATTACACATTTCTTTTTGATTTTTACAATGATATGTTATGGATATAAAATTGTAACCGAGTTGGAAGTTGGATGGCTTAAGGATGAACTAATGAG